>WBMZ01016373.1:0-53309 GCA_013400975.1 Atrichornis clamosus
GCCGCCGCCCCGGCACCGGCCCCCGCCCCGGCACCGGCCCCTCCGCTGCTCCCGACGGGCCGCGGCGACGGGGCGGGCTGCGCCCGGCTGTGCCGGTCTTGGACATGGCACAGCCACGGCGACTCCCCTTCGTGTGCAACCCTCCTGCCCCACGGGGCGAGACGGGCCGGCCCCGCAGGGCCACTTGCGGTACAAGAAGGTGCCGGGTTCCCGTTCCGAAAGAGGGATATGAGGAGGCATCCAGGCCGTACGAGATGTGGGGAGACGGGTGCGAAGTGAGGGGAAAGGCAGAGAGCTAGTGCCCACAGAGGTGCTTGCAGGGGGTGCTTGGAGGGCAGGGTGCCCAGGGCACCGGCTGCCCAGGGTGCCACAGTTGGCACAGGTGCTGTAGTGGCCTCTTCCATCACCAACCAACAGCGTCGTATCACAAGGGAAAAGGGTAAGACAGGGCAGGAGATAGAGTGGGAGTAGTGATCAAAGGAATGGTTTGGTCTTGTCAGAGGGGTAAAGCTCCCCCTCCAGCTGTATCATCTCAGCGAGGGCAATCCTGGCTAGAACATCTTCACAAGACAACAGACATCTCATTTTCCTATTACTGTCTTGCTACTGAAGTGAAGGCACCAACACCTTCCTTGTCTTCATTAATTTTAGGACTTGATGTCTGCAAAAATCACTCCACTATCAGAATTGGGATAGGAGTCCATGTTTCTGGACAGTTAGGGTGCAGCTGCATTAGCACCTCAGTTTGGATCAGGAGAACATTAACAATTTAGGTGAAAGGACCTGGAAAATGTGCAGCAGATGTGCTCTGAGGACTATGAGAAGTCAGCTTCGCTTTGGGCTAGGGCTAGTCTGAAGCTGCCAGACATTTATAGGGTGGCCAGAAAAGCCCTCATCATCAGCTATTTTCTCCTACAGATCTGCTCCTGCTGCATCACCCTTTTAGCTAAAGTGGATCTACGGATCCAGGGTCTGCTCAGTTTTATCACCCCCTCCTCACATGGCAGATTTCATATATCATTCTCAGTATTGGATGAGCTGATCCTAAGTGCCTTAGATATCAAGGAATTTCATCTGAGGTTTGTATGATCAGCAGAGGGAGAGACTCCTAAGTAAGGAAACTGGAGGTACTGCTGATTCTTGGGCCCAGGGGCAGTTCCAGAGGTGTAGAAGAGATTTGCATTACCGTAGCTGTTGAGAGTGGGGCCTCTTCTAGAGGCAGTGAGTGCAGCGGGGAACCACTAGAATAGATCCAGCTTTGTGTCAGGTAGGTGATAAGAGGTATTTTTAGGAAGACAAGTGGTGATGATGCCTCCATGCCCCGGCTATTCTTTATCATGAGAGACTCCCACAGAGGAACAGTCCTGAGTTAGTTCAGCTCAGTGGCCAGTCCAGCCAGCAAGAGCAGGAGCCAAGGTTATGAGATGGGACAGTTATGACCCTCGTCTGTAACTTCTTTTCAACCCATATAATTGCTGGAAGTTTATGCCTTGAAGTGAGAAGGTCTGTATCCACAAATGTAAACATTTGTTCAGTTCCAATTGTGTCATTTGTATGAATTGGTTATGTGATAACTTCCACATTATCATCCTCTTCTGATTCAGAAGTTGAGTCTTCTTAGCATGAGTTGTTAGCCTGCTTGCGTGGGTGAATAAATCCTCGTGTTCTCTCAGGGAAACAGCAAACCAAGCTTCCAGCACTTTCTGCACTGTCTGCCTGCCTCAGCTCCGCTCAGGTAGGTACAACCTGCAGCCCAGCATCTCTTCATGGCTTAGGCTACACCTAACAGAGATTGGTGAGCAGAGCTGGATAGGGACAGGTCCTCCTATCTCGAGGAGGCTTCTTGTGTTTGCAAATGTGTCTGGGTTATTAGTTTGCATGAAAGCGAAAAACTGAAGATTTACTGTGAAGCAGAATGAACTCTGTGGGAAGAAGAGCTCTTAACCTAGGGTTGTCACACTCCCAAGCAGATGCTTGTCCATCCATCCATCTCATCTAAATAGATTTCAAAGGTTTCTAGACACCTGGTTTCACTGGTTTTCATAAGAGGTGGGTTGCAAATGTGTATATGCTACATATTGATAATGCACATGCAAAGGAGCACCAATGCTCAGACCTGGAGATCCTGAAGCCCCGCAGTGCAGGGTTTCCTGTGTATGTAGGAAGTCTAGGTTAGAAATGTGATGCCCCATCCCCAAGATGTATCTCTTAGAAGGACTCACACAGTTGGGAGTGATTTTTAATTCCTACAGAGTCTGGCTGTACTCTGACCAGCAACCTGCTGTCTAAAGTCTCAGCTCACTAAAATAGTCTAAGGCATCCAGGCCCAAAGAAACACCACGGTTACAGTGTCAGGGTATGAAATGGTTTCTGGAAAAGTTCACTGCATAAAGATCAGTTATTTCTGGACACCAGCTCTGCAGGTCCAGGGAAATGCTCTTCCCAGAGGTGCCTTGGATCCTTAAAGGAACAGAGCTCATTAACCAAGAAACAAACAGCAGAATCTTAAAAGCAGAAGTGTTAACAGGACAGCCGACTGCGCTTCACAGGATTTTGGTAGTTTGCAGCTCTTACTTAGGACTTTGATAGTGCAATGGGAGGTTTCATATATTTCCCACAGATCATGGATGCAATTAAACCCACCTTCAGAGCCCCAACACGGCTTATACAGCCTCCTGTGAGGTTACATTGGTGTGCTTGCAAGCAGGTTTCCTGGCATCCTTCCTGGCTCTCTGAGCAGGGTGTGGTTAATGGCTAACAAGAATCCAGCCAAGCATCTCCCTTCAGCGACAGTGACTGCAACATAGATTTGTCATATCCAAACCTTAGGTTCTATTTCTAGCACTGTACAGAAAGATTTAGTGAGGTTTCTCGGATATTTCATCTGCAAAATGGGCAATTGATAATAGCTCTCATCAGGGGACAGATGACTAGCGCTGGTTATGAGCTACGCAGAAATATTAAGGGCTCACAATGTATAAACTCGGAATTTGAACTTGTGGATGCCCGTTTACCACTGAATGTTTTTCCTTACACAGCTGGGCACCTTCTAAAAGAATTTTTTTTCCTCCGTCACATACCTAAATATTTGTATATTATATTTACCTTGAGAAAAGGAATACCAGGGTAGGAATACTAAATATATGATTGTTATGATGCTGTGTGCCATTTTGCAGAGGTGCTTTTCTGCTTTCCCCCATCCCTCTACTCATCCAATGTAAAGCTTTGTGTGTTCTCTTCTGAATGTTAGGAACCTCTTTTTCATCCCTCCTGCTTTTGTGGCATCACTGATATCCCAGAGCAGTGAATTCCAGTCTGTAAAGGATGTAAAAATGTCATTTCAGAATTTAATTATGCTACTTTCCAAAATTGCTGAACACTTATTCGTTTGTTCTCATACACAGAAAAGATAATTAGGAGCTCTTGAATCATTAATCTGGGAACCCACAATATCTGGAAGGAGCTGAAATGATTTCTTTTCTTTAGATTTGTAACACTGAATTGCAATTTTCATATTACCTCTAGCTTCTCTAGGTATGTTTGAGGTTTCCCAAGGCCAGAACAATCATTTAATTCAAAAATAGATTGGGCTTTCAGGAGTGCTGCTCACATGCTGGATGCAGCTGGCCCCTGGCAGGAAAGCTCTCTGGCTCCCCTCGTTGTTTCAGGTGGTGTGCCGGCCTCTCCGGAGCCATGGTCCCCACACAGCCAGCAGCACTGTTACTGCTGCTCATCTGCAGAACCTCACCTCCACACAGCGCACAGACGAGCTCAGAGGAGGGACTTCCCAGCACTGGAGTCTGACACAGGCACCTTGACACGAGCCAGCTGGTGCTGAAGCATTGAGGAGCCGGGGTTTCTCCTTCCTTCCCTTTTGATTTCTTGCCAGGGAGGCAGTCTACGCCACCACTTCTTACTCTGCTGTTCTTTAATTCTCCAAATCTGGAAGCACCTCAAAGACTTGGCCAAGCTGGCTGGAAAATGAACAGAAGGAGAGCCAAAGGCTTCTTCAGGGGGAATGCCAGGGAAGGATGCTGACACGCATGAGGCAAAGGCTGTGGTTTGGAGGTGTGGCTCAGAGGTGAGTGCTCTAACAAACCCTGGGCTCCCTCCTAGCAAACACACACTTGGGAATACCCTCAGAAAGGAACCAGTCCAGAACTGAGCATCTTGGAAGAGTCTGGTACTCCAACTCTACCCTGACCTTTGAGAAGGGTGGATGGAAGCTACTCTTTCTCTGCAGCTGTGTAGGCTGATGAGCCATTCAAATGGACGCTGAATGCTGTCCTTCCTCTCCCCTCCCCCCTGCTTCCCATCCCCAAGATAAAAAGAAATTAGAAGAGGCTGAAGTGCACAGTTTTTTCCCTTCTAGACCTTGGGAACATGCAAAGAAACACACAGGGTCATTTGGCTCTGAAGGCTGAGGGATGCGAGTGCTTAGCTGCAGAGCCTGCGGGGAGCATGAGTCACATGGATTGCCTCGGCAGATCCGGGCTGACGGCATCCACCAAATCACCGCCTCACGTTGCACTCAAAGGGCAGAAATAAACTGGGAAGCAGGAGGGGCTTGGGGAGGTAGTGCTGTGGGACGGAGTCAGCCCACATGTTTCTAGATCAGCAGAACTGGACAGGACAGTGTATCCTTAGCTGTGTCCAACCTCCTCCCTCCACTGGAGCAAGGAGGTCTGTGGATGCTGATAGAGGACCATGCGTTGGAGATGGGTCTAAAGGACTGAATCATGTGCTTTTTCCCTTCTGCAGCCCACAAACACCGGGAACACTAGTACCAAAAACACTGAAATGATAGGGAAAACCAGCACTTCTCATTTTTTTCCAAACTTATGCTTTCTGTGGTATTTCCACATCACTACACAGAGCTCTTGCTGCCGTTGTCATTTTGTAAGCCTTGCCGTGTATGCCATCATTTCAGGGCTACTCTGATGAGCTGTCACCACATGATAAAAGAGGTCTGTCATTGTGTTTGCTGCTTTGCAGGGTTGTATATCCCTGTGGTTTGCATCATGCACAGGCATTATTCTGTTGCACAGCGTAGATGCACCCTCATCACATCTAGCAAAAGGAGAAGTCCTCAACACCTCCTGAGAAGGAGGACCAGGATACATGGAAGACAGCCTGTATAGCCCTGGCCTGGGCAGAATGTAACTGCACTCCATTCCAGCTGGGGACTCATTACTTGGACATGTTTTGTGCAAGCTCGTTCTTATCTAGTTTGGATCTCTACCTCTGTACTGCTTTGAAGCCTACACAGAAGCTTTCAGTATTGCAGTCAGATGGAAAGCAAAGCCCATCTAGGACTCACTTTGTGGATGCCTTTTCTCTCAATCAGGGCAGTCTGTGCATCTAGGGAACAAAGAAGGTCGTCATATGAAAAGATACAGACAGGAGAGCTGCCAAAAAAAGGAGATTTATGAGATCGGAGCCTACAGTGGTTTGCACTTGCAGGTGAGTTTCAAGTAGAGTAGGGCAGGGTCACAACTGTTGAGATCAGGAGACCCACTGAGGAACTGTGCAGTGTGGAGGAAGGCCTATCATTTTTGTTGCACTCATCCAGATGGGAGAACTGGAAGCCGTGCATCTGTGGATGCGGCTGTGTGCTTACAGGCATCCCAGTGGCACTATCACATCTGCTGTCACGCTAAGCAGGCCACCTGGAAACACATGGAGGGACCTTCTGCATCGATGGTGGGGGGTGTGAACCTTTGCAGGTGGGTCCCAGCTGTGAATGGGGACGCAACCTTTGGTCACTTGTGGGGACTCAGTGTGCCTCTTCCAGCCCATGGAAGAAAGGATTGCCACCTGGCTGTGACAGCTGTCAGGCAGCTCTGGCACCTCTGTGCTCTCTGAGCCACTGGTGCTGGCATTCTCTGCTACCCCTGCATTTTATCCTGGACAGGCCAGGTTTGATGGACCCTGTGCTGAGAAGAAATTAACTCTACCCTAGCTGAAACCGGGACACCAGGTAAGCCCCATTAGCCAAGTCTTTTATTGCCAGGCTGATTCTCTTGCTGAAAAAGTCAAGGCTGATGTTTTTTGGTACAGAGGTGGTTGGTTCAGCTGCCAGGGCCTCAGGTGAGCATCTGAACTGCTGGAGATGGCTGTAGCGCTAAAGGAGCTCCTGACAGATGCTCACCCAGTGTGATGTTTTGTCCCACCCAGGTATCGGGTGGTACAGGATAATCCTCCGCTTCACATATTCGTGTGAGTGAAAAAAGGAGCTGACTTGGGTACTCGAGCAGTTATTTAAGGTGACGAGTCTGGACTGTAGAAACGGGTTGGTTTTTATTGAGGGGACTATGCCAAGCAGTTTGTCATGACCATTACATCGACCACCACTGACGGTGCGCTCATATTCTGTCATACAGCTCCCAAATAGACCTGTCCTTAATGATGATGATGCTTTGTTTAGCAGATTGATGGGCCACAACTGGCTCCCAAGGGTACACTGGCAGTTCAGGGACAGGACAAGAGCAGGAGGAGCAACTGCATGGATCAGGATATGGACCAAGGCTTTCTCGCAATTAATGTAGTCTTGTGCACACAAGCACAAGCTATGGGAAGAAAAGTGACACTACTGTGGGCCTTCCTCACTCCCGTTTGTGTGAGGATAATGGTGAGGAGCAGGCATGACACCAGTGGTGGCCCACACCTGCTGCCACAGCTGCTTGGGGCTGCGACCCCACTCCAGGGGTTGTGGGGGGAAGATTTCCCCTGGTTCACAGGTGTTGTCTCTGCCTTTGTTGCCACCTGTCTGTTCTCTGTCAGTAACAGCGTGATGCCGGTGTGACTGCCACAGAGAAAACCCCTCCTGCAGCACCAGCACCGAGGGTCTTCACCACAGGGAGCCCTTCCCACTGCCCAGTGCCCCTCTGTGCCTGTCCCCAGCAGGGCCAGCACGGACAAACAAACCTGGACTGCAGCCAGTGACAGCTGTAGGACCTCAAGGCCTTTTTGACCTGCCACTAGCAGACAGCAGAGTGACTTCCATAAACACAAGGCTTCTGTGTATGTATTTTAACAGCATTTTTCTTTCAGGACGTTCTGTCATCTCTGCAACATGCTTTTAGTTCCATCCAATATTTCCTGGGCTTTTCACTCCCTCTTCTCATCTCCTTGAGCCAAAAAAAGGGTCATTTTTGTGAGAAATATTTTCAGTGGCTTTCTCAGAAGCATCTGCTCTCTGCACTCTGGGATTACTCAGTCCAAGGCTGGTTTGTTCTTCTAGGAGATTACTTTTTCACCCCCTTCCCAAACTTATCTTCTAGATCAACATTCAGAACTTCTTCAGGCTCTAGAACTTCTTTGGACTTCCAGAAGCTATTGGTATCTGAACTGCCTTGCTGATAAAATTAGCTCTGAATTATCCCACTGATTGTGCTGTTTTCACTTGTTTGTTGGCTTGTTGTGGGAGAGGTGAAAGCTACAGGCTGAGGGCAGATATGGGGGATCAGGTATGTAGGGCTCAGGCTGCCCAGGAAAGGCAAATGAGCATGGGCAAGTTTCACAGAGAGAAAAGAGCTGGTGCATAAAGGAAGGCTCATGGCAGCCAGGGAGGTGGGAGATAGTGAGAATCAGCATTTCACATCCTAGCAGAAAAGAGAGAAATGTGAATTTGAACCAGACAAGAGTGCCTCAGAAAAAATGTAGTCCAGCTTGCAAAAAGTAACTCCCGACCCCAAAGTAATTTATTGTCTCTCAGGCAGATAAAAGAAGCGCATAAAATTGGTTCCACAAGAAGGTCAAATTAAGTGCATGAACAAAATACAAGCATATTATATACGTGTGTGTGTATATATATATGTCTTCTCGTTATAGAACTGGAGATCAGTCTATAACCCTTCAGGGTTTCTTATCTTGTCTATTGGCTCCTAGCCAGACAACATCCCTCCATGGCATTAGAATGGGGGAATGATGAAGGAGTAAAGAATTACATTAAAACAGGAGAAAGGAAGGTGGATTCACAGATCGCTATGGGCTGCCAGGTGTTTAGGTACAGGCAGAGACTTCATCAGTCCTTCTGACTCCAGTGCTGCAATATTACTTTTTCAGCCAGCTGCAAGAGAAAAGTACTACAGGGGTACCACCCCCCACTTTTTTTGCATGGTAGAATGACTGCCTGCCTCTGTAGCTGAGGATGCAAACAGTTACTGGAGCATCCACGTGGCTGCAGTTTAGGTTTCAGTTACACTGAGCTGCTTACTTGGCAAAGAGAGTTAAAGAACAACTGTATCAGCACTTGTACTGCACAGATTTATCTAGTTTTTGATGTATCTGTCCTCTCTTTATGGGGATTATTTTTTAACCTTGATAAAAGGTAGGTGAAAATGAGGTGAATTCTTTGACACGTGATACGCTTCACCACATCTACATCCCAGCTGTGGTGCAGTATTTGCCAATAAACATTCTCACTGAATTCTTGGTGACAGTGAAACAAATTAGGTGAAACTATCAGAGTTTGCCAATGTCATCGGTGAAAATTAAGCAGAAGTCCAGTTCTGTACCCATACATTCATTGAACTTATTCATACAATCATTTATACTCTCCTTAGCGCTCAACTTCCAGTGACAGAATGGCTGTCAGTGTTTCCAACAGCTGCTTCTGATGCCTGATACCATATAAGCCTAAAGACCTGGAAAAGGGCAGCTTCTCTGCTGAGAAATCCTTGCTCCCATGAAAAGGGTCAGGACATGATGATGTATTTCACATCACCCAAGGCCTTTAGGAAAGGGTACGAACCACAGTGTTCCATGATTTTTTTCTCCTCTTTCGTTACTCCTGGGAGGTTATTGGCAATTTTCACCAACTGCAGTCCAGCACTGCACTAGCAGAGCTAGAATTACATTATGGACATTATGGATTTTTAAAATTTGTGTTTCATCCTTGTGCTTGGTTGAATGCCTTCCACCTCCATAACCTTGATATCCGGATCCCAGATTCACTGTGGAGCCTGCCAAAGGACTTTGGAGGTTCTGCTTGGGTTGGGCTAACATCTCTCAACATTGAGATAATTTATGTGAAACCTCTCTGCTCAAAAGTTGCCCAGCATGGTGCTACCATGGGTTTGGGATATAGAAGGAAATTCACTAAGCATAGCTCATAACTCTTAAGCAGGATTTAACATGAGTAAGAGTTGAAAATGCTGAAATGCAGCTGTACTGTTTCACCAAGGAGGCTCAAGTTCGATTTCTCCCCGCTCAATTATCCATGTCCTCTCGAAAACAGTCTTTGCCCACTCTGGGTGCCCTCGTTGCCACTTACTGTTGGCAGTGACATGTCTTGTTTTCCAGCAAGTATTGTCTTGCTTGTGCCATTCTTTTTGCCCGTTGCTGCCAAGAGAGAAAGGATAAAGAACAACTGGATATTTTTTATGCTTGAAATGCTTTCCTCTGAAGTGGAAGTAAAGTGCTGGCTGACATCTGCAGACTGCTTATCTCTAACAATTTGCTTTGAGCCTAAGGATTGACCCTTTATCTGTTCTGTCCTGCACCCAGACAGGAAATCTGACTCCTCCTGTGCTTTGGAGAGCCAATAATCTCTGCACCTTTTACAGGGACCATGGCACTCACCCTTCTCCGCTGCCAGCTTATACCATTGATGAGGCACAGGCATGCAAGGGAAAACACCAGTATACCGCCTCCAACACTTGCTCCAATTATCACATAGTTAATCCAAGCAGGATCTTCCTCTGTGAAAGGAGAAAAGTATTTAGACACAGAAACAAAGAGAATTGTAAGGCTTTAGGGTTGAGGCGGGGATGTGATGCTAATTTCCATACCCACGTGGTAATGAAGGCTGATCTTTCTGTCTTTGTCTTCGATGAGGTGACAGCTCCACAGCCCTGCAGCTCTGATGTTCACCTCCAACTTTACTTCATGCTGCTTTGAGTTCTTCGCGTCCATCTGAGTCCCATTCACACGTTCCCAGCGCAGGTAGGCATTGGGTGGGAGCGGCCTAGAGACCTGGCAGGTCAGGGTCATATTGGCCCCTCTGGAGAGTGGCCCAACAGGGTTAGCTGAGACTGTAAAGGCAAGAAAAGGGCATGTGAGTGAGGGGATGGGAAGACGGGCCCACTCATGCTCTTTGGCTTTCCAGGTTTCTACAGCTGCTCTTCTTCATGACCCACTTCTCTTTCTCTCACCTTTCATCACCACCAGCTCTATCTTGCTCTGTGCATGTCTTCCTTTGTATGCTAGCTGACACTGGTACTGCCCAGAATGGTTGAAATGGACTTTGGGGAGTTTCACCCCTATCGTACTTTCAGGTTCTCTTTCAGGTAACTCAAACAGAAAGTTGCTGCTCTTTTTGGTCTCATGCAGCTTTCCTTCTGCTGTGATGTTGAAATCAAGCAGTTCATAAATGTTTGCACTTTCCTGTTGTTTCCAATTCAGTTGTCCTGTGAAACCTTCTTTCCATTTTATCTTCTGGAAGTTCAGACGCCACGACAAGATGACAGTGCTGTCAACAGCTGCATACTGTATTTCCGAATCTGGATTCTGAAAACCTGAATTTAGAAGAGATGAGGAGTACAGAGGCAGGAAAAGCCATGGTTACACTTCCCCATGTCTACCCTTGATCCAGAGTGAGGCATGCCGCGCTCAGTTGAAAAAGGACTTGGAGAAAAGCCACGACATCCCCCAGGAAGGTTAAACATTTAGTGTCTGAGAATAAGACAGTAGAAAGAGCCAAAGCTCCCAAGCACACCAGAGCTGAGAAGAACAGACACCAAGGAAAGCAGGATCTTCCCCTCACCAAGCCCGGAGAGGAAGATGAGTGCAAGTGTGGAACAGAACTCAGGCAGCAGAACAATCCCCAAGCTGCATTGTTGGAAGCCCTGGGAAGTCAACCCTGAAGCACCAGTGCTTGGGACTAAACGTTAATGTGCTGGAGATTAAACGTTAAGCTCATGAGCTGGAGGGAGCACTGGTTCCTGGGCCTATGTGTGAGTTGCATTTTTTGTTGTCACATACCTAATACCTTCACGGCAAAGGAGATGTTCTGATTAATCAATGGAGAGTCTGAATGGACCTGACACACCCAGGTCCCGCTGTCCGTAGCCTCCAGTTTCTTTAAATTCAGTATGTATTTTTCATGGGCCTTGTTTTGTACTTCTGGTGTTACTCTGTTGTTGTTACTGTTAAACAATGTGATGCTGAGGTTGGGTAGAGGACCAGGTGAATTTTGCATTAGAATCAGCTCAGGGACTTCATTTTGCAGAAAGTGCCCATCCAAAGAGATTGTCACTGTATAAAGACAAAAGCACAGCCAGTAACTCAGCTCCTCTTCCTGCAGGAGAGGGACAAGTGTTACAGCAATGAGCATATGGAGACTTTGTGCCCTGGAGATGGAGGAGAAATGAACTATGACAGCCCAGGACAAAACTATTGGCAGCTGGATAAAGAATCTTAGCAGAGATGTTTCCCAAGCTCTATGGTCTCTTCCCCTCCTCATGGATAAAAGCCCTCTAATCACTCACATTTAAAGACGTGCAGTGAGATATGGACTTCGTGAGAGCCGTATTTACAGGTGTAGATGCCAGCGTCGGAGAGCTCCAACTTACACACCCTCAGCTGTTTGTATTCCAGCTTGATTTCAGCTCGATCAATAATGGCAGTTTGTCCTTTTGAAAAAATAGGCTTGGTTAGGAGGGAAGAGCTTTCTCAGCCATATAAAGGGGGAAGGGGTAATCAATTAGAAGCCTTACTTTTCCAGTATCTATTATTCTTTTCCATATACCATAAAAGAGTATCGTAGTACGTCCAGCTCACAACTATGTCCCGAGACAAGCTTGAGTCAGGAGGTATTCCTGTGCAGTTCAGGGTCACCTCCCATCCTGCGAGCCCAATCTGTAGTTCATTTTGCTGAGCCATACTGGAGATCACACCTGAAAGTCAATACCCACCAAAAAAAAGGCACACATGCACTTTCTGACGGGTGGCTCAGTGAACACTTCCCATCCCTCCAGAAAGATGTAGATGTTTCTCGTCCCTTTCCCAGACACTGAGATTATCCTCAGTTTCTGATTTTTTCACTCCTTTATCTCATCAACCAATCAACCAGGCTAATGGCTGTTCTCTTTCACATGTATTCAGAAATAGGAAAAATACCAGTAGTTATGGTGGACTGACCATTATTCAAAATTTTGAAATGTCTACAGTTTTACTGAAATAACCTTTTCCCACTGGACAAGACTTAGTTACTCTACTGGTAGCAAAGGAAGTACAGCATATGTCAGCTCTCCTTCACTCCTCAGTCAAGGCTTGATGCAGCACTGACAAATTTGCTCGCCCCTTCTTCCACTTTTTACATGGAGAAAGACTGAAAACCCAGAAAAATTAAGAGATAAAGTAAAAAAGAAAGGAAGAAGGCTGGCCTAATGTCAGGTTCCTGTTCTTGGGATGAGTGCTATGTGACAGTAAGAGAAATAGGATGTATAATGTTAATGGAACATTAGGAGTGGTTTCTTGGGAGAATCACTTCACTTCCTTCACTGTAAAGAAAGTTTCTGCAGGAGACCTTAAGAAGCAGATGGAGATGCCAGATGTAAGGTTGAGAATAATGGGGTTGTGGTCTCCTGCCTCACTGCTGATAAGCTCTCAGAGAGGCCTAACCTGCAGATCCCCCAGGTGACCCTAGTACTAGAGAGCTGTAGAAGCGTAAAATCAAGAAGTTACATGAGTTTAATGTAGAGCTTTCCACGAGTTACATTCTTCCTAGAGGTAACCTGCAACATTGCCAATACAGGTTTTTGATAATTGCACATTGGACTACAGAAGCTTGTGATTTGTCTTACACTGTGAAATTAGAAGTGTTATTAATAAGAGTTGGTATCTTTTGCTTTTGATTTGGTTCTAGGGTGCATAAGAGATTTCCAATTTTTCCTCTGTAACCAGAGGAATCAAAGATGAGTATCTGAGAAATGCAGGTTTGGCTTTATTCACTGTCCTTCCTTTCTTGGAAAATGAGCACTAAAAAGTCCCCCGAACCTTACAACATTAGCAGTCCAGCTAAGCAGGCCAGCAGCATTACATTTGTAAAGGCAAATCTGTGATGAGGAACACACATTTTTGCCCAGATAGCTGGAGGCAGTGTAGAGGGTGGTATTTTCCACTCTGCTTGGTGTGTATCCTGGTTCTCACAGGACCCCCACTCCTGCATCTCTGCAAGGCATCTCCCCACGCTGGTTTTGGCTGGCAGGCTCAGCAGGAGGTCTGGGAACAACCTGAGTCCCAGAAACTATGATATGTGAGGTATGTTACACGGCACGAGGAGGAGCCTAGAAACACCCCAAATGTCGTGAAGCTTGTGAAAAGGCTGTGAGAGCCATGAGGGTTTGCTGAGCCAGGGACTCACCTAGATGCAGAACCAAGAAGATGGCAAGGGTGCAGCTCAGCGCCGCGCCGCGTAACTCCATCGCTGCGGGAACGCTCCTCCCGGCCGTGCACGGCAGCCCTGGGAATGCTGTCACTGCCAAGGGATCTTGTCCTGGAAGATCCAAACGCTCTGTTAATAACGGTTGATTTTCAGACCTCGGTGGACAGGACCCGTGTTCCCAGTCAGCTCCCACCATCCTTCAGCACAGCAAAGTGGAAGCTCGTTGGTAAAGTCACCAGAGCCCTTTGTTTCAGCAGAGAATCCATCTGCAGTGTGCCCCTGGAGTTTGGTAATAAACATTTCATTTTACTCATCCCTAGGTTTCTGGCATTCATCAGGCTGCAGCTGTTTATACTGCCAAGACTTCTGTGCTTTTTTACTTCTCTATGGTGGGTTATCATCACTCTTGCAGAGATTAAAGCTAAACACATACAGGGCTGCATTAGCAGGAGCACAACCAGCTCTGCTGGAAGTAGAGTGAAGTAATTATTTCTCTCTATTTGGCACACCTGAGGTCTCATCTAGGATACAGGATACAGTTTTGGGCCCCCAGTACAACAAGAAGGATGCCAGCAAATTGTACAGAGTTCAATGGAGGGCAAGCGGGATGGTGACGAAGTTGTAGCACAGGACATACAGGGAGAGACAGAAAGCTGGATTTGGTAGGGAGAAGGAAGCCAAGGTGGGATCTAATTTCAGTCTCCCATTATCTAAAGAATATTACCTGGAAGAATTAGCCACATTCTTCTCAGATGTGCACAGGAGAGGAACAGGAGGCAGCAGCCATGGGCTACAGCAGGGAAATGTTGACTCGATATCAGGAAAACTTTCTTCCCACTGAAGGTGGTTCAGCAGTGGAATAGATGCCAAGAGATGCCAGGCAATCTCCAGTCTTGGAGATGTTCAGCAGCTGCCTTGTCAAGGCCCTGAGCAACATGTTGTAGTTGTAGAGTCAACTCAGCTCTTAGTAGGAGATTGGACTGGAGATCTCCCAACATCCCTTGCCATCCAAATATTTCCGTGTGATTTTGTGATTCTATGATTACAGCCACCTTTAGGCTATTATTAATATTTTTCTTTAGGTTTTCTTTTGTTTATACTATTTATTTCTTGCCTTAAAAACCTCTATAAGCAGCAAGTCTGATGTTGGAAAGACCTGCTTGAATTCTTAGGACTATTCAATGAAAAGTATGGGGAGAGGGTAGGAATGAGGTCTGAAAGAAGAGGTTGCACTGATGGTAGCATAACATTGAGTGGGAACTGGAAGCTAAGGATCATGTTAAGGTGAGTTATCAAGTCAGATGCAGTATCTGACTGTAGCAGAGACCAAATGCTGGTAGCAGCTGCAGCTGGGTGGGCTGAAAAGGTGAAGGGGACCGTGGCTGCTTGTGCAAGGACACTACTGAGCTCTCCATCCCTAATCCAAGGCATTTATCACAAAAAGGAAGCCAAGCAGGTTAACTCCTCTGGGGAGTGCAGGTGACCTCACTTCTCTGAAAGCAGGCAGTCCCCATGTCAAGAGTGTGACAGACTGAATGCTGGAGTCATAATGGGATTAAATCAAAAGAAATGCATTAATAATTGTATACAGTGTTTATATGTGTGATGTGCAGTATTAGGTATAATATATTCTATTAGAGGATAATTTAATGCTGAAATTAATTTAAATGATCAGAGCACATGAAACTATCAAAGAGTAGATGAAAACATCCACGCTACATTTAAATGGAGATCAGGTCAGTGTGACCGACAATCTGACATCCAGACTGATGTACACACGTGCACATATGAAAAATACATGTGCAAGAGCAAGACAGCAGCCACGTGCACCATCAGAAGAGAAACAGGTGGCAAAGACAGTTACAGGAGATTTGTGGCTTGCCCCGTGCAAAGCCAAAAACCCATCCCAGCCCAGGAAATATTTGCATGAGCTATTTTCTGTGAAAATAGTAAAACAAAGGAGCCAGTGCATATGCTTGGAGATCACTCCTAACAAGATGCAGAAGCGGTGATGAAGCAGTTTGCTGTGTTAAGCTGCAGAATAAAGAAAGGGGCACTAACAAGGCATCTGTATGCATCTCACTCCAAAGGAACATTGATAACTAAGAACTGGCACAGGGCCCTGAGTTAGATCCGTTCCTGAGGTGACAGAAGAAACCTTATCCCTGCTGTGAAATCTCGCATCACCTGTTCCTGTGGGATGAAAAAGTCAGCCCCCACTCTAAAGTAATATCTACAAATTAACAGTTCAATGATGGGTTCCAAATATTTTAAGTCATTAAACTGTATATAAAACGCAAAGGTAATGGAACAAGTAAAAATTAATGAAATCGCTGAGTCACCCCCCCCATAATTTTGTTTTGACTGGAAATCTCTGTTCTTCTGTCTTATGGCTTCAGTTTGTTCTTTGCCTTCTTGCTACCTGGTTATTGAGCAAAACCACACAACCAGAGCACTGTGGGACTGGTGAACTGCTGATCTTGTGCAGCTTGGTAGATGCAGATTGATGCATCTTTGTTCTTCTGTTTCTTCTCGTGGTTGCACAACTTCTGCATTCCCACTTTGTTCACACTAATCTTTGTATTTCTGTGGCAGGTCTCTACAGTGCGATGTTACCACCTACATGTTACAAGTCAGCGGGGAAAATGGGTTGCCTTCAGCTAGGATTTCTTTTACACGCTTTCCCTCTCTCCCTAGTTATTTCTGCTTCTCATGCGTGCCACTTCCTATTCCCCCCTGCCTTTCTATCTCCTTCTGCGTCCCTGCAGGCCAGATCACAGGCAGTGCAACTCTGGAGTTTACAGATCTCAGCGAGCAAGGCTCTGCTGTGTTAACTGAGCAAGCTGCTCTCATTAGCGAATGCTTGCAGCAGACCCGCAGCCTCCTTACAGGCAGCCCAGCTGTATCTTACGGTGGTACTCATAAATTAAGTGGTGTCACAGAATGTCCCCAGGCACTGGAACATACTCATCGGTCCTGTTAAATTGCTAGTACATTTCCTGACACATTTTTGGCCGGGGACAACTCTCGCTCTCCCAAGCAACTTCTGGGATGCATTTAGGTGGTAGCATGGGCCAGGGACCTCTCCCATTAGGTGGCTGGCTTATGGCCAGTTCATTTTGGAGGTTAAGTGCGTTTAATAGCCCAGACCATCTCATGCCAGCTGGCCTCTGTGCCAGAAACAGTCCAGGCGCACTTGATTTATTAGCACGTCTAGCGACGGAGGAGCAGGGCTCCCTCCCAAGTGAACATTGATTTCCATTTCATTTTAACTTCCCCCTCTTATTAAACTGGTTTAATTTCCTTCTTGACTTATTTTAATGATCTCTGCCTCTCTGAGGGATAGGAAAAGGAGAGCTGAGGTAGTGAGTGGGCTTGCTCCAGAGAATGATGCCTGCAGGACCAAGTCAGGCCTGGAGAACATCTGCTTGGGAGCAGGGCTGACAGCCCCTCACTTCCTCCAGCACTGAGCCCCAGTGGGTGATGGCTGCACAGAAGTCTCCACAGGCTGGCACTGGCATGACACTGAAGGAAACTTAAATTAAAAAAAAAAAAAGCAACAAAACCCAAACATAAAACTCAGCAACTGCTCCTGATGCAGAGCAGGCCATCTTCTTTCAGTGTGTTCCTGTGCCTCTTTCATGCAGTGTGGTTTTGTTTTCTTCTCTTGCTCTTGCTTGTGGCTGTGCTTTTGATCTGGCAGCAGCTCGTTCTGCTGGGGTGGGGGGGGCCCCCAGCCCTTCCTCCACACCAGGGCTCCGTACCTCAGCTTCCGCTGTGGTATTTCCCTTTGCAGTGCCTGCAAGGGCCAGGGCTCGGGGAGGCAGCTGCCTCTTGTCCCTGCTCAAGAGTTAGGCTTGGCTGTGGGGCTCTGGGCTAAAGGGGTTCACCTCTCTTCAGTTTAAAAATCTAAAACAAAGCTGACTTGGCTCTTTTACCAAATAGCGGTTCTTTGAAATTACTTATTAACATTACAGCAAACGTCAGGGGAGCAGCAGGCAGAGTAAGAGACCAAACACAACAAAAATAGCCAGCAGAGAGCAAAGTGATGATAGCAGTGAAGGTCATTTCACGGTCCCCACTGTTCTCCTGAACTCCTTGCTATTTCCCCATGAGAGCCTCTGGTTGCTCAGCCGAGAGCAGCTGCCACCCTGCTCTTGGAGCTGCTGGGAAGGGAAGGTGCTGGAGAAGGCTCCATGGGGTCACAGAGGTGAAAGCAGCCGATCCTCCCCAAGAGAGGTCCCACCATCGGGACAAGGCAGGGTGGCGAGGCCACTGTGTCAGCACCAGCTGATCTCCCTTCAGCCATAAGGTACCCCATGCCCAGCCATGTGCCTGGAGCCATGTGGAGGCCACGAGAAGTGGCTCTATCTTCCTGGGCTGATCCCTTCCGACCTAAGGGGAAGCCAAGACTTGCCTTTCCAAAGCCACCGGAGGCTATGACTAATCAAAGCAGTGTGATGCACTTTGAAATCAGGTACTCCATGACCCTTCCAAGCCACGTATGTGCTTAGGACAATGCTCGGGTACCATCCCTCCTTAATTCTGCCCTGGCGAATAAAGGGTCCCCCCATGAGGCTGTGGCAGCTCAGGTGGGTGCTGTCCCTGGATGCTCAAGAAGCGCTGGTGGGAATGGGATGGATGCTCAGTTCAATGAGCTGAGCCCTGCTGCACTGCAGGCAGCTTTGGCAGACATGTTTGTGAAACACTGGGGAGGATAAAGGAAAAGTCGGGGACACCTCGTCGCAGCCTCTCAGTATTTAAAGAGATCTTATAGAAAAGGTGGAGAGTGACTTTTTACATGGACAGATAGTGACAGGAGAAGGGGGAAGAGTTTTAAACTAAAAGAGGGTACATATAGATCAAATGTTAAGAAGAAATTTTTTTCTCAGCAAGTGATGAGGCACTGGCACAGGTTGCCCAGAGAAGCTGAGGCTACTTCATCCCTGGAAGTGTTGAAGGCCAGATTGGAGGGGGCTTTGAGTGACCTGGTCTAGTGGAAGGTAGCCCTGCCTGTGGCAGGGAGATTGGAACTAGATGTTATTCAAAAGTTCCTTCCAACCCAAGCCATTCTGTGATCCTGTGGTTCTAACCTGCACCGTGGACGGTTGAGTTCATAGTGGAGAACGCTAAGTAGTAACCTGAACTCAACCTTAATGCGCCATGTGGAGCATTATCTGAGGTGGCTGACAGAGGTTGAGTAGGATTTGCCACGTGAAAGTTGAAAAATTCAACCAGAAATGAAACTCCTGCTTTCAACAGCACAGCAGCCCATGGAAGGGGGAGGCAAGTCTCTTTTCTGTCATCCTTAAATTGAAAGGATCCCTGTTTTTCCAAGAAATCCTGCTCGCTCAGCCCTGAGCTAATGGATCAGGCTGCATCGGCAGCTAGTGTCAGGCAGTGAGCCAGTCAGCCTGGATTAGCAGAACAGACCCCTCCGGTCTCAGCACAGTCAGATGTAAGTAGACATCCCTACTTAGCTAGAGACTGGCATCTTCTTATTTTTCCAGGCTTTTTTTAGACTAAGTTCCCCTTCCTGGAGGGCACATGGAGAAGGTGATAGCAAGTGGCAGCTGGTAGAGGGCTGATCCCCAATGCATTTCCAGCCCTTGGAGATATACAGTCACCCATATAGGACACATTTCCCTATAGATGGGTTTAAAAGATCCATGAGATCCCCAGGCTCTGAGGCAGATTAAGCTTTTCATAGCTCCCTTTTTTCTGCCCCTTTCAGGGAAAAATTCAGGGAGACAAACAATTCTTAGTTAAAACTAAAAGGCCTCGGAGAATTGCACAGCCAGAAGTATTATCAAGTCAAAGGTTTAAGATGATTTTACAACAGACCTTTAAGTGTGGCAAAACCAGTGCATCCGTGCCGAAACAGCAACTTGAGTGGAGTAGTGAAGTTGATAGCATTAAAAAACCCAGAAAACAGGTTGGCCTCTTAGCAAAAGAAAGAGTTTCCTTACCTCTTTTCTCTCTGCCTCTGTGTTTCTGTCTCCTTGTGTTTGTCACCTGCCGTAATTGATCTTACCCAGCTACAGCTGAAACAAAAGAACGACGTTGACGTTCAGCAAGCAGCTCAACAGACGTTGGCCTTGATGTCTCCTCCTCTCCAGCCAGAGCAGCAGCAAGGTCTTGCTGCCAGTCCAGGTTCTGCTGACATCCGCCAACTTCTCTAGGCAGATGGTGATTTTCCAAACACGTGTGATTTTGCCTCTGGGTGTGACCAGAAATGGACCATAGCGGAAGGTGATGTATGGCAGTGGTGGGGAGAATGAGTGTGCAAGACAGAGAGAGCCTATTGGCCATATGGCAGCTGATGGGAGGCCTTGACGGGGCTGAAACTTAGACATGAATGGTTGGAAGCCGGTTCTGCTCTGCTGACGGAGAAAGCTCACAAACTAAAATGTTAGCTGAGTGGATCCGGACCCAGCCCACACCTGCCATAAGAGTCATCTGTGAGAGTCTGTAAGAGTCATCTGACCTCCATTTCCCAGCCTGTCTCCTGCACCACCACTAAGAGGAGGCACCTCTTAGTGAGGAGCTGACCCCAAGGGCTGCACAGGGATAGTAAGAGAGGAAGAGGGGATCCCTGATGGTATGGTGGGGGCACCTGTGTGTGGTGTATATCTGAGATTTGGGGCAAGATGAGAGAGTATTTTCGTTACAGCTGTGGTGGCTTTATCTTGGCTGTCTGTCAGCAGCCCAGCCAGCTGCTCTCTCACTCCCCCTCCTCAGCAAAATAGGTGGAGAAGATGCGAAAAAACCCTCGGGTCAGGATAAGGACAGGGAGATCCCTCCCCAGCTGCTGTCATGGGCAAACCAGACTTGACTTGGGGAAAAATTAATTTATTTTATGGCCAATTGAAAATAGAGCGGGATTGATGCCAAGGGATTTTTGATTTTTCTAGTTTTATATGTTAGAATTCCTGTAAATTTCCAGTGTAACCTGTAGTGAGTAGTACCCTATATCCCAGACAAAACAGAACCATTTGTCACCTTAGTATTCCAGAGTTGAGAACATGCTATTGCTCTGTGACGACTGAAAGATGAAAGTTTAGAAAGAAGAGAGAACTCCAATAGAAAGCAGCCATGAGGAAATGGTCCCATTAATTTTATCCCTTAATTGGAGGATCTTTGTCAACTATGTCAATTTGCTGAACCTATAATATATTGTTTTGTGGGACACTCACTCTCTCACTCTCTCTCTCTTACTCTCACACACTTACTTACCAATTGTTTGTACCCTCGGCCTTTGTATCGGCAGGGGAAGGGCTCTTCCCCCACTCTCCCACCATTGTGATTTGCTCGGAGGACCTCCAAAATAAAGGTTTCTTTGCTTTTTCCCTACCCTCTTAACTTTGCCTCAGCTTCTTTAACCTGATGAGGCACCAGGATAACGATAAATAAAAACAAAACTAAAAAAAACTTCTCCTACCTCCCTTTTCTCCCCAGGGTCAACTTCACACGTGACTATTCTGCCCTTCCTTCCTCCCGCAATGTGTCGCAGAGGGGTAGGTCATGGGGTTTGTGGTCAGTTCATAGCACTTCATCTCTGCTGTTGCTTCCTGTTTATGTGGTTCCCCCGCTCCATCGTGGGGTCCTTCAAGAAATGCTCTGATGTAGGTCATTCCCGTGGACTGCTGTTCTTCATGTTCACTTCAACATCAGAAAGACATTTTTTACGGTGAAAACAGTCATTCACTGGAACAACCTCCCCAGGTATGTGGCAGAGTTTCCATCGCTGGAGGCTTTCAAGGTGTGATTGGGCAGGGTGCTAGATAACCTTATCTAGGAACCCAGCGTGGGTCCTCCATAGGCCACAGCTCCTGCCAGAAAACCTACTCCAGTGCAGACTCTCCACAGGCTGCAGGTGGATCTCTGCTCACCCGTGGAGCTCCATGTGCTGCAGGGGCACAGCTGCCTCACCGTGTTCTGCACCACAGGCTGTAAGGAAATCTCAGCTCCAGCACCTGGAGCCCCTCCTGCCCTTCCTTCTCCACTGATCTTGGTGTCAGGGCTGTTTCTCCCACATATTCTTCTTCCTGTATCTCACAGCTGCTGTGCACAAGTTTTTACCCTTTGTTAAATACACTGTCACAGAGGTGCCACCAGCATTACTGATGATCTCAGCCTGCAGTGGGGCTGTTTTGGGGCTGTCTGAACATGGCTCTGACTGACATGGGGCCAGCTCCTGCTCATATCTCACGGAAGCCACCAATGCAGCCCCCCCAGTACCAAAACCTTGCCCTGCAAACCCAATACAAGGTTACTTTTCGGTAACCTGTACCAACCCGTACCACTACTGAATCTCAGCTGTTTCCCTTTCCTGTAGGGTGGAGGAGGGGGCTTTTGTGGTTTTCCACCCACATTTGGTCTCTCTCTCTCTCTGAATCCCAGCCTCAGCCAAGGTGGCGGAAACCCACTGAGCCCCAGACATGGCTGAGATTTCATCTCTGAGCCACCCACTCTTCTCCTCCTGGCAGTGACTTGCCCCTTTGTCTGGAGGATGGGGGTGTGAGATGCAACCAGGCTGTGAGGGGAGCAGGGACAGAGCGACACAGCACTGAGGTTCACAGTGTGCCACCAGCTGCGAAAGGAACTGTGGTGATCAGCCCTCGAGCGCAAGAGCTGGTCCCGTGGTTGTGACTCTGGAGAAAGGTGAAGATGTCCCATCTCAGAGAGAAAGCCACCTGCACAAGACAGGAACTTCCCAGTGTGGGATACAGGCGAGGGATGGGATGGGATGGGATGGGATGGGATGGGATGGGATGGGATGGGATGGGATGGGATGGGATGGGATGGGATGGGATGGGATGGGATGGGATGGGATGGGGTAGGCACTCTGCCAGTGTTCAGAACCTGTGAAAGCCCTGTTCTGAGACACAACTCTCCTGTGAGAACCTGACATGTCACAGCAGCATCTTCCAAACAGTCTCACATGAATCCAATAGAAATGTCCTTTCTTGTCCCCAGCTGCCAGAGAGGGACTGTCCTGGGAAAAAAAGAGTTGAGAAAACTCAGGTTGGAATTGTAAGGCTGTGGCATCTCAGTGTTTGGGGATTTGGGGCATTGAGCTGATGCTTCACTTCATATAGATTCTGGCTTGTGTTTTGTCTCTCCAGCACGCTGTAATGCAGAAGCATTGGCTTGTTTTTAAACAGTTGGTTTATGTCACTGCAAGTATCTACCAGAAATAGCATTCCCCGAAGGGGTAAAGCTTGCAAAATGCACTTGAACTTGCAAGGAGAAGCAGGACTGTGGGTCTGAGGTGACAATGCTGCAGGCTTGTCACCTTGTGAGAATGCCTGTTCTGGACTCACTCTTACCCCAGGGTGGGGATTCTTCTCTTGGAGCTGCTACCGTTGTGTGGTGAACAGGTACCTCTGGGACCAAGGGTCACAGCATGCAGTGACGTATTTGTATCACTTTCATCCAAGCATCTCAAAGCACTTTGCAAGCATTAATTAAACATCAGAACCCAGAAGGGATGAATAATATTAGCCAGTCAGTCTCTCTTCTGAATGTAATATTCTTCATAAATATTTAACTGGTTTTTAAGTTCTTTGTGAGTCTGGTTCTCACCTCGCTGGGACAGTTCCTGTACTGCACCCGTGGGGAAAGGGGGCTCATCCAGCATCACACACTGACCCTGCAGCACAGCGAGACCAGCCTGAGCACTTCACGTGGCTCTCCCTCCCCAACAAGTTAGTGGCTGTCGCGTTTCCCTGCTTTATCCCCTGCAGAGACACTCTGCGCTGCTTCTCTTTGCTCTAATCCCATCACCAGCAATATTCTTGCAATCTGGGGCTGGAGAGGAACAGATCCTCTCAGCAGAGAGAAGAAGCTTCCAGCCTCTGCTGGGTGATGGTCGCAGTCTGCAGAGACACTAAGTCTCTCCAAGGAAGTGAGATAAAGGGAGAAAAGGGTCTCAGAAATCAGATGTTGAAAAGTACCTTTTACTGGCTCTTCTGGAAACACAAGGTATCTGCAGAGATGGTCCCCTTAAAACCAAGTTCCCTTTCACTTCAGTGAGGGCTATGAGCATAACTATGAACTCTGATAGGTGAAGGGTACCCAGATATGTTGGAAAATTAGTGATTGCTCAGTGGTATTGGAGAGAAGGAAAGACAAGTGTTTGACACAGCTTAAAAATCAGCTCTTCAGGCACCTGACTGTCAGCAGCTTCAAGGGCCAGGAGCATTATCTTTGCAACAGAAGAGCTGACACCTGGTGAACTTGTCAAGGCGCATTTCTGACACCACGTGTGGCAGCTAGAAACAAGAAGCTGTCTGGTGAGGGGGCCTGGTGGTTTGTCCCAGCACAGCTGTGCTCCTCAGAAAGGGGGAAGGCTGGGGGGAGATGCCTCTCTGCAGGCACTTGGAAGCCTGAATTGGAAAGAAAGGGCTCTCTAAGCAGGTATCATAAAGATTCATTTTCTGATCACAGTGGAAAATCAGGAACCCTCCAGAGATATTCTTCATGGGTAAGGGGTCCCCATTTAGGCAGGCGGTCTGAAGTCTGATGAAGCAAGACTAGCCAGGTGTGCTGGGAAGTCAGGGACTGCTTGGAGAGCACTGGACAGAGGGATGGTCCAAGAATCACCACCTGCAGAAGTGTCACCAAAAGTGACAGGGGCTAAAGAAAGCCTAACCAAAACCAACCCGATGTTGAGGATGTGTGGGAAATGCAACAGGCAGGAGAGAGGTGGCTGGGGGAGTTTTTAAGGACCTGTATGGGATACGTATTGCTTACTGTCTCACTATCAATGACCTTGGCAAAAGGACGGGGGAGAACTGGTGACAATACTAGTTTTGATGCACAGCTGGAGGGTTTTTGTCAGCACAGAGGGTCTGCAATACGGCACTGGAAGCAGCCTGGGGCCCAGAGCATTAAAGCGGGACGCAACACAACGGCACAGGCTTCCTCAGCTGAAAGCAAAGGGAGAGAAGGACCTGGGCGTGCCAGGCGGTCACAGGGGAGCCGAGTCTCGGGAGCGCGCAGCCCGGCGGGCACCACGGGTGGATGTGCCCGGCAGCGGGCGCGGGAGTGCGGGAGAGTCCCGCCGCACAGGGCACTAGATGGCGGCATCGGCTCGGGACAAGGAGCTCGGAGGGACCGCGGGAGCAGCCGCTGCGGCCGCCGGACCCCGCCGGGGTGACCCCTCAGGGTTCTGCTGGCCCTGAGAGTTCCTGCTCAGAGCCCCATCCAATCTGGCCTTGAACACTCCCAGGGATAGGGCACCCATAACTTCTCTGGGCAACATGTTCCAGTTCCTCACCACCCTCAGAGTAAAGAATTTCTTTCTAATATCTAATTTAGGATTTTGAAGGGCTGGGGAGTGCCCGAGCAGAGCGTCCTAACTGAGCTTCTGACAACCCCCCAAGCTTGTTAGGGAGTCTGCTGATTTGTCCTCCTTGGTCCAAAACCTGTGTCATTTTCCAGGCAAAAAGGGGGATGCCGACCTGGTGACAAGAGAGGAAGACACACAGTACTTGTAAAAGAAGAGGAACATGAGAAACCTCAATAAGAATGAGAATTACCAAATCCTTGTGAAAGCTGTCCTTTTGTGTGGCCTACTGCCACTGTTCCTAGCGAGACCTGTGTCCCCTTACCATAAGACCCGCTGAAACGCATCCGTGCAGGTGGGAGTGACACCCCTTTCAGGGTACACCACTTGACAGCTTTTGGAGGGAGTCACAATGAACTGGCAGGCCAGCTGGATGGAAACCTAGGAGAGAAGCTCTTGAGCATGATGGAATCCACAACTATGAAAAGACTGTCCCAGATGCTTTGGAACTTAGTGGGTGGCACAAAATGCAGTACCCGTGACAACAGCATTCCTGTAAGGAGCCTGGTTTGACGGTTTTGCCTTTAAAAGGCAAAACGAAAAGCCCTATATGTTTTAGTTTTATTCATCAAAATGTTGAAGAAGTACAAGCAGAGTAGTAAGTTCCCACAAATGTGACAAGCTAGTATAAAACTCAGCGTGCCTTAATATCCTACATAATTTGAGATCTGGTTTTAACATTTTATTGTTTTCAAAAGGCTGTGCGGAATGTACAAAGACCACAATAGATGTGTTTTCCTTGTTACTCCTTCGTCAGATTATGCTATTTGCTAGCATTTACCCTCTCACTGTAAATCCCTCAGAAGTCTGGGATGCAGAACATCTGGACCTAGTTATGATTTTCTCCTAATGGTGCTGATCTTTCTTACCAAAATAAGGTTAATTTGGGATTAAAGATTGTCTTCTTACTCCTTTTGGAGGAATCCTACACAAAGGAATTTGCATGCATAACACTTTCTTTGCATTCCTTAAGCCCTCCTCTCTGCCAAAAGGGAATCCACTGGATTTACTGTGGGTTTTTTTAAGTTTTCAGCCTCTATGTAATGGATTTGCGTGGCAAGGCTTAGATAGGAGGGGAGCTACAGGCTTGGTTTCTGTGAGAAGCTGCCAGAAGCTTCCCCCATGTCCAATACAGCCAATGCCAGCTGGCTCCAGGATGGACTCATCATCAGCCAGGCTGAGCTCATCAGCAATGGTGGTAGAGCCTTTGGGATAACACGGCTAAGTGGAATGGGAAAAAAATGAACAACTACAGACATAGAGAGGAGTGAGGATATGTGATTGAAACAGCCCTGCAGACACCAAGCAGTGCACAAGGAGGGGAAGGAGGTGCTTGAGGCATCAGAGCAGAGATTCCCCTGCAGCCCCTGGTGAAGACCATGGTGAGCAAGCTGTGCCCCTGCAGCCCCTGGAGGTTCATGGAGGAGCAGAGATCCACCTGCAGCCATGGAGGACCCCAGAGCAGGTGGATGCCTGAAAGAAGGCAGTGACCCCACAGCAAGCCTGTGCTGGAACAGACTCCTGGCAGGACCTGTGGTACCATGGAGAGAGGAGCCCACAGTGGAGCAGGTTTGCTGGTGGGACTGGTGACCCCATGTGGGACTCACACTGGAGCAGTTTGTGAAAAACTGCAGCCCATGGGAGGGACTCATGTTGGAGATGTTCGTAGAGGGCTGTCTCTCATGGGAGGGACCCCACACTGGAGCAGGGGAGGTGTGTGAGGAGTCCTCCCCCTGAGGAGGAAGGAGTGGCAGAGACAACCTGTGATGAACTGACTGCAACCCCCATTGCCTGTTCCCCTGCGCTGCTGGGGAGAAGGAGCTAGAGAAAATCGGGAGTGAAATTAAGCCTTGGAAGAATGGAGGGTGGGATAAAGGTCTTTTAGGATTTGGATTTATTTCCTCAATATCCTGCTTTGATTTGATTGGTAATAAATTCAGTTAATTTCCCCATGTCAAGTCTGTATTGCCCATGATGGTAATCAGTGAGTGATCTCTCCCTGTCCTAATCTCAACCTAGGAGCCTTTTGTTTTATATTCTGTCCTCCATCCAGTTAAGGAGAGGAGTTGAGCAGCTTTGGTGGTTTGACCCAGCCAGGGTCAAGCCACCACATTCTGGTATGTTGAAAATATTTGTCTCATTTTTGCACTGTAGCTGCATCCTTGTGGAAAAGCATCAGGTCTCTCTCCTTCATATGACATTTGCTTTATTTCCTGTTCCTATTTGTTGACTGCACTTGAGACAGACTTCCAGATTTGTTTGCTTTATTGTACAGACTCTTGGTCCTTCAACCTCAATTCTACGGACTTGCCTTGTGCCCTCTTGATTTGAAAATGTTTTCATACTTCCTAGGAGGGAAAATGTATGTCACTGTTGAACCACTGGCAGAGCGAAAGAACCAGACGAGTTCGGGTGAGGCAGAAAATCTGAATTTATTATTTAATTCTAAAACTTATATAGACTTTCCAAAGGTCGTCCGGATTGGGTCAATTCATAACCTCCCCCTAGGCCGATAGGCCAGGTAGAATGTCCATCTTTCCAGAGACAGTTTTCAATAACATCCAAGCTTTTATCTCTATTTACAAAACATAGAAGGAAGAAGAGAAAAGTTCCCGTGGGAAAGGTCTGTGTTACCACAAATGTAAACTGCTTAAATACTTCCAGGCTTTCGCTCACTGTAACTGCACCATGTCAGGCATCTGGCCATCATGACTGGCAGAGAGGACAGCTGGGTACAAGCTCAGTGTTGCTGAATTTCTGTCAGAGGAGCAGACAAGATGTTCAAGCCATAACGGGCTGGATGGAAGTAACACAGAGAAAGGCACGGTGTCTCCACGTAAACCAGCACTGCTTCCCTGCCAGGCTGCTGCCTCCTCTTCCAGAGCAAAGGACCCGAGGAGAGCTGACCTTGCATAGAATGGGCCTGTGCAAACTGTCAGGGAGAAAGTCCCAAAATCTGGGATTTGTATCTGAAAGGCAAGGAGTCAGCAGGGGACGGGGAAATAACAAAAAAAGGGATGTGATAAAACGCGGTAAAACAATGACCGTCCAAGATAAGATAGATTTGGGAGTCTCTCTTTTTCCAGCCTTTATGACAGGAGAAAACAGATGGTGCAAGTGGAAAGCTTTGAATTCAAAACTGAGAGAGGAACCATTTTCACACAGTGAATAAGCATATCTGAGGACTGATTGCCAGAGGAAGTCGGAGAGTACAAGGAAACAGGGAGGTTTAAAGACAGACCAGGCACAGATCTGAGCAATGAGAACATCCAGGCTGGTAACAGTCAGTGCTAAAATTATTACCCACAGGAGGAGAGAGCATCTCATTGTGTATGAGAAGAGAGAGGAATCCGCTGTCAGGCACTGAGAGAATGTGATGTGGTCCTGATGAATATCAGATTGCCCCTCAGCCCCATAGGGGTTAACCAGCCTTTTCTCTACCTCCAAAACATCTGGCAAAGAGAGGTGATTGAGCTAGACAGATCACTGCAACCTGAAAAAAACTGCAGTGTTATCATTTGCCTGGGAAGATTCTGGTACCAGGCTGGGCTGTCTTGCCTTATGTTGGTACTGCTTCAGGGTTTGCCTGAAATTGCATGGGATGGTTGAAGCAGAGAAGTCTACCTTGCAGCTCTGCTGTGTTTCTCTAGGACTCAGTGGAGAAACGGGTGCCATTTTCAGTAAAATACAGGGATAGCTGAGTAGCTAAAGAGTTGTGGAGTCCAGACATGCACCCTGGAGTGGGCTACTTGTTATTTTTTGGTGCTGCTCTACCACCTGCAGTCTGAGGATCCCAGAATGCATTCAGTACCTGTGTGCCTGAACCACTTGGGGCGGGAAGGTGAGAGCCACAGAGTTAGAAGGTCTCTTCATGTGCCTGCTGAAATAATGAAAACATGGCCTGGCTATGGTGACCTTCTCTCAAATCAAGAGAATCTTCCATCCTAAACACGGAGCAGCCACAGCCTGGGGACCCGTATTGGAGAAATCACAGGTGTAACTCTCATTACTAAGAACTCTTCTGGGGTTGCATTCAATGGCTGTTCAAGAGAGTACAACAGTCCTTCAGAGGGGAGGTGAAGAACATTCTGACTACATGAGACCTAAACACATTGAAGATTTTGACAGGTGGGGCCTGGCAGACACAAGCTTACATTGCTAAGTACAACCTTAGCAGAAGAAGAGTGACAAAGAGCCCTAACATCAGTTGTAGATCTTTCCGGAAAATGTGAGGGCTAAAGGAATAAATGAATGAATGTACAAGGACAGCCAGATGGGAGGAAAAAAGAAAAGAAGACTCTGAAACACAGCAAAAAGGAGAGACTGAACCTGTGATTCTTTCTTCTCTAGTGGCATTTAATTTCCTCTTTCCCACTGTGAAAATGTTAGAAATGAACAGGCAACTTCAGTAAAACAGAACTGAAAGAGAAAGAGAAGGCAGCAAAAGCCTTAGAAATGGCTCCACACAGGTAAAGGTACACCCAGCACCATCAAATAGGCATGATCCTCCACAAGAACACGCAGGGGTCGGCAGGTTTTTTGTCACACGGATTTATTTTAAGTTCTAAAATGAGTTTCTAATAAGTTAAAATGCTCAAAATATGCAACAGAACAGGAGCAGGGCAATGCAGGAAGAGGGAGAAGAGAGTGAGCAGGGGGGAGAAAACACCATGAGGCTGTAGGGGAGATGGATTCCAGCCATCTCCTGCATCCAAGTGTTCCACCAGGGAAAGACAGAGAGAGAGGCCATGAAGGAGGGGCAAAGAGTGGGACAGAGATGTGGCACTGAAGCAGGCAATAGCTACTGGCTCAAATACTCCAAATAGCTCCAAAGCATCTCTGTTGCCGGCCACCTGACTGCAGCGATGAGTCTACCTTGCCCTGGTAAGCAGCTTCCAGCCCCTCTGCAGGCACAGAGCTCCCAAGGCCTCCTACATTGTTCAAGCCATCCCTAGACCCCCCTGAGAGGTCTACATGGAGCCCATCTCTCTGCAGCGTGGCACACAGAGCTTCGTGCTCCCATGCAGACTAACCCCCATGCCCCTGCTCCCTTCAGCACTCAGTTTGCTGGATCTTCCCTTTCTGCTTTTCCTCCATCGACTTCCATGGCACATTGACTGCAAACATCCCTTCCAGTGCTGGGAAGGCAGGAGTCTGCGCCTGAAAGGGAAGCAAGAGGCAACATCAGACCTGTGAGAGAGACTGAATGGCACCTTTTCAGAGAGAAGTAGTAAAGGCATGAAGGCTTGTGCAAAATGAGGTAGGAAAAAATTAAAGACAGAACCACTTTCACAAGTTACTTTCTAGACAATGAAAAAGAAGTAGATCTCAGGGCTCCTGGTAGCAGTAAAGTACAGGGTGTCACACAGGCAATCAGTACAGCAAGAAGGATGAGATTAGTTAGAGAATGGCATGATAGGTGTGATCTCAGCTAAGGGGAAGGGACTGGGGTTTTGCTGGCAGGTTTCTGTCAGGCTGTAGGGAAATGAAAAGCACAAGTCTTCAAAGATCAGTCATTATTGGCACAGAGAGTGTGAAAGTGCTAATGAGTTAGGCAGCTGATAAAGTTGAGGAGCTTCATTTGGAAGAAAGAGGATGAGAATGTCACGCAAGACCCAGATATTTTAGGAGAGCAGAGCACTAAACTGAATGGGAGGATCAATGAAATGCAACAGTGCCAATCGGACATTGATAGGGTCAGGGGATCAGAATAGGAATTCCTAATGTGTGGGCAACAGCCCATCAAGTGCTCATGATACACTGCAGGGAACATCCAGTGTCCAACCAGTGCAGGAAGAGCAAATGTAATCTCAGAGGACGCCAGCAGAGAGAGGGAGAGAACCGGAGAACAGAGCTGACATCTCTGCTCGTGGCACCTCAGCTGCACTCTGACGGAGGATGAGCCCAGCAGGGAGTCTGTGCAGAGAAGGGCACGAATCACAGAATCACAGGGTGCCTGGGGTTGGAAGGACTTTTGGAGACGATCCAGTGCAACCCCCCTGCTCAAGCAGGGCCACGCTGAGCTGGTCGAGGACCGTCCGTGGATGGAGGGCCTGTGCTGCAACACGGGAGCCTGGCTTACCCAGCATAGCACGTCCGTCAGGGCATATGCAAGTGCCTTGGGATGGCAAATATCCGGGCTGGATGAGAGCTGTTTAAGCAAACAGCTGGACACCCAGGAATCCTATTTCCTGCCAGCTGAGGCTTTACAGTTACACTGTCAAGGGGTTCCTCTCCAAGGTTTAAGGCCAGAAATGTTGGTTCTGATTATCTTGCCCTGAACTTGCACAGTCTAGAGTCACCCAGAAACTGTAGATTTCTGCCTCATATTATCCTTTACCATCAGTGCTGATTAAGGACGGATGACGAAGAACCTGTCACGAGCTGCTCTTGCGCTACCCACAGTGGTTTTATAAAAATTTCCACCTTGCTTCTTCTGTGATGCTGCCTGTCTTCAATCTCCAGCCACTGGGACTTGTTCAGACTTTTCATCAGTACTGTCACATCCCTCGTCTTCAGCTCAAGGCAGTTTCAAGGCTCCCAGCTCTTTCACCAGGGCAAGCTCTTCCAAACTTATCTCGCTCTGATCCCCCAGCCCCTTCTGCGCTAGAATTACCACTGTGGGTGCTTTCCAAGAGGCTCAGTAGAAGGCAGCTACCTCACAGCTACTCACAAATGGTGTCCCTTGTCAGCAAAAGGAAACCCTGAAGGGTGATTTTGCTATGTCATTAATTTGCAGAGCAATAGTGTAAAATCTGCAGAGAAGTGGTCTGACTTGTTTGCACAGGTTTTTTTCTGGTGACATGTTGGGGGAGAATCAGCCCTGGCCTGGTCTTTTGGATCATAAAGTAAAGGCAAGGTAGAGTTTTCAGGGGACAAGATGCGGGAAATGAAGCAAATGAAGAGCCATGAGTTGCCAGAAGCAGACAGCTGAGGTGTGAGGGCTGAGCCAGAAACAATAGTCCTGCATTGAGATCAGCATCTGGGCACCAGGTGTCTGACCTGCCCCCAGACGAGTGCCATGGTTGGCCAGACCTGCCGATGCCCAGGGTACAGCTTTCACTGTGTGCCCAGGACACCCTCAGCAGGCTGCCTGAGCCCCATCCCTCCTCTGGCTGCTGTGTGTCCCTGGGACCTTTCACTGCTATCTCTGGAGCACTCAGGGACTGTCAAGTAAGGGTGGATGTACAGGCAAAATAACAGAAATGGAGTGATGCCACTTACCCTTTTTTGTAGGGCCAGAGCCACAACACAAACAGCAAGCAGGAGGAAGAGGGTGAGTGTGAGCCCAAAAGTAATCTGCCCACTGAAAATACTGGAAGGGCTGGATACCTGGGCACCTGTGAGGAGGAACCACAGTTAGGAAGGAAGGGACGGTTGGTTTTGCAATGGGGAAAGGCGGGGACTGCACAAAACCAGGCAAAATGGGAAAGAGTGTAGGGAACTGGAGAGAGCAACATGAGAAACTGGTGAAAGCTAAGAGAGGATGACAAGAAGATGGGATCCAAGTGGTCCAAGGGGAGAAGGACAGGGTGAGGCTGAGAGAGGAAAGGGCATCAGGGAACTAAGTATGGTGAGAAGAAGAGGTTGGTTACAGACCCACGGGGACAGTACCTGTGATCTGCAGCCCATATTCCACCGCTCCCAGTCTGCCTTCGGGGCCATATACACTGCATTCCCATGTGCCTGTATCCTTTTGTGACACTTGGGGTATTTCCAAGGTAGGTCCCATTTGGGAACTGTGGCCCTCCAAGTTATGGGGAGTAGCCACAGCCAGCTTGCTCTTAGTTGGGGCTGAGTCAAGGTGCTTCCACTGGAAACGTTCATGTCCCTGGGAGTGTGTGAGGCTGCAGATGAGCAGCAAATGACTCCCCTCAGAAACCGGTCCTTGGATGCTCGGAATCACTGTGGCAAAGGCAAAAAATAACCTCAGGAAAGACTACGGGTAGGCCCACATCTTTTCCTCATCCATCCTTCTTCTATTACACCCCTGCTCTATTACTTCCTCTATTTTATTTTCTTTGTCTTCCTCAGTCTTAAGAGGAATAATCAAGCCACCCAGGAAAACCCCTGATTACAGCAGAGGCCAGTGCAGTGCAATGCCCTGACTAGACACCTTGTCTCCTGCCCTGGGGTGGGAACCCATGACCAGGAGCTACCCACGCTCGCTGCGGTGACATGTGGGGAGGTTTATCTGTAGGGCGCCCCCGAGGCGCAATGCACCCCTCTGTCTCTCCTCTCACCTGTAACCACTGCCAGGCTCACGTCCCTCCTGATTGTCCTGTGGCCCACAGAGACAGCACAGCGGTACTGCCCTGCATCTCCTGGCCCTACTGTGGGGAGATGCAGGGGGAAGCTTCTGCTGCTCAGATTCTGGGAGACGTCCCACTCTTGCAAATGTCCTCCTGCAAGGTGGCTCCAGTGGGCTGCCACCACGTTCATGCTGAAGGCACTGGGAAGGTAGCTCAGGCTGCACGGTAGATCGGCTGCAGAGCCAGATGCAGCGTAGACCACAGGGTTGGTTGGGCCATCAAAACCTGAGCCAGAGAAAGAGGACAATGTGGGTTGGTGCCTGGTAAGAACTCCACAGGGAGGTGACTGATGGGAGAAGTGAGGACAAGGTGGGAGGTGGAAAGCTGGAGCCACTGGGGTTAGTCAGTCACATCAAAGGGATCAGTCTGGGGATGCTGGGGTATCCCAGAGGATATCATCAACACAGAGGATGAGCTCACCTAGAATTTGCAGGTTGTATGTGGCAGAAATGATCTCGTTATCGGAGTACCGAAGCTGGCAGTGCCAGGAGCCTGCATCACTCATAGCTGGCCTGAGGATGGAGAGAGTCCCAGCAGACGAGGAGCAGAAGGTCCTGGAGGTGAGGCCTGGGTGCCCATTGTGGAAGTAGCATGTCTCCACAAGGCTGGCCTGGTGGCTGGAGTTGCAGCTCATCAAGAGCAGCTCATTTTCTACCACAGGGTTGGGTGGACTGAGGGTTACTGCAAAAAGAAGATTTTGGGGTAGGGGGTGAGCTGAGGGCACAGGGGAACTACCAAACCAGCCCTTAGTGCCTCCCCTGTCCTAGCTTTGTCCCTCAGGCAGCCGTCCCTCCAGACCCGAGGGCAGACAGCAGGAAGCTGTGCGCTTTCAGGAGGATGCTGCCTGTGCTCTAAGCTGCCCTGCCAAACACAGCATTCCTGGCCCGTCCCATCTTTACAACCTTCCCGGTCCTAAAATCAACATTCTCCAGGTTTTCCATCCTCTCCTACCTGTAATTATCCCTAGCTCCACATGGCAGCTGTGGACCTTTGTGTTGTATTTCACCCATGCCTCATACAGCCCAGCGTCCTCGCTCCGGACGGGGTCGATCCGCAGGGAGAAATTGCCATTGCGTAAGGCAGAGTCCTGGAGTGACACCCGGGGCTTCATGAGTAGTGCCGTCTTCTGGAGGCCTGAGTACCCCACCTCCAGCACCCCGTGTGGCTTCTGGTGGACACTGGAAGTGGGACAAGTGAGCCGCTTGTGCCAGAGGCAAACATGAGATCAAGGGAGTGGCAGGAAGGAGGAAATACGGGGAAGGAGAAAAGGGACTCAAAAGGTCTCCCACCCTCCCCAGTCCCCCAGAAGGGCTCATATCTCTCTTGGCCCTACATACCTTCCCCCATGCCGCTTCCACAGCACAGATATCTTGTCAGACAGCTGCTTCGAACTCTCCCTTGCTTTTCTGGGGCTCAAGTGGCAGGGCAGCACGGCTGAACTCCCCTCTCTGACCCACACTTTCTGCTCCCTGCTTCTCCTCTCTGGTAATCCTGGTAGGATGTGGCCAGCTGTAACAAGATGAAGAGTTGAGCAAAGAGTGGGACTCAATATTATCCCACTCTGGGGTGGGGATGCCATCTTTGCCAGGGGGGGTTAGAACACAGGGCAATATCTGACCATCTTTGGTGGAGCAGGGAGAAAACTCTCCCTTCCAGCCTGTCTAGGGACCAAGTAATACCCAGGTTCAGCTTACTGAGCTACTCTGCCCTTCCCAATATGTTCAGCCCCTCTTACCAGTGAAAGCCAGCAGAGTGAAGGTGAGGAACAGCACCAGGGACACTGGTCTCATGGTGGCATCCAGGAGAAGGACTGCCTCTCACTCGGGTCCGTGCTTGATGAGGTCCAAAGCTTGAAGAGATAGGCAAAAATGAGGCATGGACAAAGAAGGTGTTAGAGTGGGTGGGTGAGCAAAGAGGGGGTCAGTGGAATGTGCCTGCTCTCATGCTGCCTCTCTCTCTGATGAAAGCATTTCCCTAAATGCCCTTATATTGCAGGTGGGCAGCTAATTTCCTTATATCACTAAGAAGATGCGTCACGACCAAGAAACCAGTACAAGCCTGAGGCACGTGAGGGCAGAGGAGGGAGGGACCAGAGACACTGCTCTAAGCATCTTTTAGTGGAAATTCTTTGGGTCGCTGTTGTTTTTCTTACAAGTTTCGCTTCTATATAGCCAGTGGAAAAAGTGTAGAAGACACTTCCCAGCAAGTACCCTTCATGTTTTTCTTTCATCTCTTACCTTTTTTGGTTTGATCTTTCCATCTCTTACAGCTTGCCTTTAATTGTTTCAGGGCTTTCGAGAACATGTTGGTCTCTTTTTCTGCTGTTCTTTCTTTTGTTGTCTTTTCTTTTCTTTTTCTTTTTTCCCCCCTTCTTTAATCTTTCAAATATGCTGATTTCTTGCCTTTTTCTCTCTGGTCAGTTCACAGGCAGCATGAAGAAAGTGTCTATGCTGAGCTCCAACCAGGGCACATGCAACTCATCAATCCAGAGTCCAGGGCCAGTGTGGGACACAGCTGAGGTGGTCCCAAGGAGACAGAGGGGAGCATCCAGGAGAGAAGGAGTCAGTATTGACAAGAGGGGCTGCCTGCTGTGGCACTATGAGGGGTGTGAGAAAGGGGTCCTCCTCCTCCAGCAGCTCTGGGGAAAACCCACTTGAGCTCACGTGCTGAGGGGGCTTATCCTAGCCCCTATGCAGCTGCTGATCATTGCACAGGACAATACATTTCCATCCATGTGCCTCATCCTTTTTGTCTCAGAGAGCCCTCACTGTTGTGGTTCACAGTTTCCAGCAACCCACTGACTCTGACTCTTTCGGACTTAATCAGCCCTTCATGATGGGTGTCAGACAACCGAGCCCCTCGGTGGCTCATCCACCAAGGGGCTTGGGCTTTTCCTGAGGCTGAGGGAAGGGAGGTGACTCATAGTGGCCGCTTCTTGACTGTGGAAGCATCCCTGCTCACTCTCTAGTTTTCCTCAGCTGGGTGGTGAAGGTGGGGAATAAAAGAGAGCCAGTGTTATGCCTCGCTTCAGCAGACCCCTGTTGTAGTGACAGCTCTCAGGTCTTTCATCACATGTGGCTCTTCAGCCTCCTGAGCAGTCGGATTGGTGTACAGGTGCAACCTCGTATGCCCCCACTGCCCCTGAGGGACTGCTTTGTAGTGGTCCTTCATGCCCTCTTGTGTGACACAGCCCAGGGGATTGCACGAGAGAGGAAGAGAGAAGCGAAGATAGGGGAGAACTTGTGACAGTTGTCAGGAGGTGTTTTTTCCTCCTGTTCAAGAAAAACAGTTTGTGGTGACCAGTTCAAGCAGAAAACATCAACCTCTCTTTCCCTTGAATCAGCAGCGCAAGAATGGTGTGAGCGTGTGGGTGAAGAGAGAGAGAGAGGAGTTGGAACCGTGGTGGGGAGACACGTCTGGCTCCACCGTCCAGCATCATCTGCTCCCCCTCTCCTGGCTCTGTTCGGGGGACACACCGAGCTCGCTGCTCTCCCCCTCCACCTCAACCCTCCCTGCACTCATAGCCTTGGCACCCTGGCACTATCCCCCCCTAGCCCCCCAGGCCACCCTAGGTGGAATCTGTACTCTGGGAAACGCTTGTCTCTTGTAAGAACCAGCAAAGGAGAGGATGTATTTCCATCCTGCTGCCGCTTTCCAAGAGGTGGTCCCAAGGGACTGAAGGACAGCCCAGGAAAATGACAGGCGCTGCCTGGCACTTGGGGGGGCATTTGGGGCCGAGGGCTTATTATGCTGAGTGAGCACGTTGTGAAATGAAGGTTTTGGAGGCACTGTTTTACTCAGCACCAGGCTATCTTTAGCAAAGACACTGTGACGTTCCTCCCTAACGACCCATTTTAAACGCTGACTCCCTCGAACGGCATTTTCGTCATCTCCCAGAACAGGACCCGGGCGCAGAGATAACAGTGACCAGAGAAGGAGCAGCACGGGAACGTCTTCTCAGAAGCGCCGGTGTGGGTTCCCAGGGCAGAGAGGCTGACAGGCAGTGTGGGACTCTGGCAGGACCATGGGGAATGAAGGGCAGGCTACAACGGGAATAGCCAAGGGCAGCGACAGAGGAGCCCAGCTCACTAAATGCTCCTTTGTCTGTGTCAGGCATTAGTAGCTTCAAGCCAGGTTCCAGGCTTACCCACAGCAGTCACCTTGTGCACAACCTTAATACATTGCTTTTCTTGTCTCTCTCGACGTGTCTTACGGATGCAAACTACACTTTACCAAGAAAAATAGGAGTAGAAAACACTATTCTGCAGTATCATTGAGTTAGTCTTGCTGAAGGAATTTTCCGTTGCATTTCCACATTTCTGTGATACCATGTTTTTCTCTGAGAGGTTCCCCTTTCATGTTTTGGTCCTTGCTGCATCAAGTCTGAAGCCAGTCACAATCTTCTGCTTTATGCTGACTTTCTGAGGTGCTCTGGAATTTATGTGCAGACTTTAGCTGATCTAAGAAACCACGCCATGGCTTGAAGCCTGAGTTATCAGCTGGTCTGGGTGTTCCTGAGATAGACAGAAGGACCTCGTGTAAAATGTCCTGATTGCTGTTTGCCCAGCGCAAAAGCAAACACAGCAGGCAAAAACAAGTTACTTACTAATAAGAGATAACTAATAACTTCGTGGCAAGGGACTGTAAACAAAAAAGCAGCCACACCTAGGGAAACAGAAGGGAAGGACTGGCAGGGATGTGGTGTGAGCAAGAGCTGCTGGGCAGGTTGGTACTCAACAGGCACCCGCACAGGCAGCAGAGTTTCCAGGGATCAGACTGGGATTAACTGCGAGACTTCTGGCACTGACTGGGAAGCTTAGGGAGCTAAAAGAGATCTAAACTCAGCTGGGTACAAACATGCCTCCTTTCTCGTGGGAGGAAGTGGCTGCTCCAGGCTCCTTTCTGTCCCTCAGTGATGCCTGGAAGAAGCAAATTATCTCCCCAGGGGCAGGGTACACCACATGTCAGAGGGCAGTCTTGAAGGAGGGACTCTGGTCCCTCCTAAGGTGACAGGTCCCAAAAAGGAGTGAGGGGAAGAGGATTGTAAAAGAGAAAGTCCACATTTCCCAGTAGATCTGAGTGAAACCAAAATGTGCCCCTGCAGAAGTTCTAGGAGAAGGAAGAGTGACTGGATGCCTGATTGGGAGGCTTTTTTGAAAAGGCCCTTTGTAGAGGGTTTGCTGGATGGGCAGTGCCTGAGTCACCACAGGTCTCTGATGTGGTGCTGAGGAGAGTCTAGCTGTGGCCTACTTCCCAAAATCCCATGGGAACAGCTTTAGGAAAGCATAGCTTTATGGGGGTTTTGGACAAATCTACAGCCTCTTTCTTTACAGTGCTAAAAGGCAAGCACCCTTTGTATGGCAATGCTCAGCAGGCAGCCGAATATGCCAGAGAAACCTGAATTAGAAAGTCAGGAAGAGCACTGGGGGGTGCTGACTAAAGCTGTGGGCTGCATTTCTGCTAAAAAACCCCCAGTGATTTAATTACTGAAGAGAATCTGCAGCATTCATGGGCATATTTGGCAGCTGGCAACTTGTATCTGGCCAGCATTCGCTGTGTAGAAGTGTGTAACTATCCTCTTTCAAAAGATCCTTCCTGGGGTAAAGATGAGATGCTGCAGGATCCCCTTTGGTCATCCACAACTACCTGTGGAGATGGTGATGACTATCAGTACCTTGGCCAGTATCTAGCTAAGTGATGTCTTTGATGCCACAGCCTCTGTGTTTTGCAACACAGAGGGTGAGGTGGATTAACTACAAAAATCCATGCGGCAGGCTAGGTTGCACTTTGACTCACTTCTCATTGCAGCGTTCATGCTTTGAATCCAATGGAAAAATGTGCAAAAACCTCCCAAACATCCCAGGGCTGCGGTGGGTTTTCTCAAGAGCCAAAGTGGCACCCAGGAGCTCAGTGTGTGGTGGTGAGGTGGTGTCAGGACAGACTGGGAGGCTGGTGCTGGACATGTAGTGAAACCAGGGCACCCAGATTCCCCCAACAGATTGCAGAAAAGCCCCTTCTTTAGCGTGGCTTCTTTGGTTTTCCAGTCTCTTCGCAGTTTTGCAGGGAGACCGTACGACTGCTCTTCCTGAGAGATGTTTCGGCCAGTGGGACCTCCAGAACTGATGTGGGTTCTGTCTGCCAGTCTTCAGACCCAGCTACAGATCCAGGGGAACAATTATATTTCTCCTGCTGCCAAGAGGGAGAAAGTTTGGTCCTCATGTTCCAGGCTCATATCCCCATTGCTGCTGTTGCTTTCAACTGACAATACAAAATCCCCTCAGGGAAGAACTGCCACAGAAGGATGTACCTTCTGCTCCTGGGGCTCAAATCCTTTCTGTGTCCTGCTCTGGGCAGTACCATGGGTCTCTCTGACACGCAAGAGGCACCTTGGTCATGTCTAGATGCTGGTGGACAAGTGTTGCTCAGGACACAGAGGGATCTGATTCTAGGCTTGGTTGCCTGTGTCCTCAGCAGCTGGGAAAATTAGATCTGATCCATGTGCTGTGTTTTCACAGTGCATCATGGTAGGAGAACAGGAGCCTGTGTCTAGTGGTACACATGGAAGCTGCAGGCAAACGGTTACTAAATAGAGAATTTATTGTTTCTTTCGTAGTGGGAAAGCTAGATATGAAAATGTAGAGGGTAACTGAAGGAGCAGGTGATGCTATGAGAAATCATTTGCAGAAGAGTACAATCACAGGGAAGGTTGCTGTGGGTGATGGCACAGCAAGGAAGAGGACAGAAGTGCTCCAGAACAGTCCTGAAGAGAATAAAGTCTCTGATTTGGTGATTCCCAGCCAGTTTGCTTTGAATAAAAAATTGCTAGGGAGGGAGACGGTGCATTTTTAAACTGAAAGGGCTCATTGTAAATCAAAATGGATTTATTCCTTTCTAGTTTAGTTTTCAGCTGGATCAATTCTCTGCTGCTCATCAGTGTTGACAAAAGAGAGGCAGCAGGAGAGATGAAAGGGGAGATGGGATTGCCCCTCTCTGCAACACTACACATTTGTGCTGGGTTAACAGGATTGTGTGCCAGACTGCAATTCTGAGGGTGGTGGCAGCTGAGCTGTTTTTTCTATTTTCTCTTCACTTGGCACCTCATGGCAGGTAGCAGCCTGTATTCTTTTGTAAGATATCTTCTACTGCCCCACTAAGAAAAAACCCACAAAATCAAATAAACCCACTTCTTTGTTAGTCACAGCATCACAGGAAGTTTCAGGTGGGAAGGGACCTCTGAGTCTTCACTCCACCACTCTGCTCCCAGCAGGGTGACTCTCAAACTGGACTGGGTTGCTCAGGGCCTGGCCCAGGCAAATCCTGAACCCCTCCAATTGTGGATAATCACTGCTTGCTGTGTTCTTGCCTTTAGCACTGCAAAAAGGCCTTGCTGACTCCAGAGTACCCCTATTCTCACCATGCTGGAAGACGACTGGCACATAAAACACTCTTGGTGTAAGGGCTGGCTCTTATTCACCCTCAAAGGAGGCTGGGACCAAAGAGAAAGAACTAAAAACGGACTTCAAAATTCCCAAGAAGGGGTGGGACATCCTGTGTCACAATGAGGGCTCAGAGAGATTTAGATTCCCAAGATGGAGAGCCAACTAAATATTAGGAAGTTCTGCCAGAGCTGGTCACTGGGGTACAATTGAGGCCATATGGGGAAAACATGGGTTTAAGCTTGATTTTTATTTTATTTTTGGTGCCATTTATAATTTTTCCTGGGTCTGAGAAGTTTCTGTTTGCAGACATCAGGTCCTGTTCTCCAGGAGGAGTCCACGCTGAGCAGCATTCTCTTCACTATAACAGGCTTCTCTGCCAGGTTTTCCTCTAAAAGCTGTGAAAGACCAAAGGGCTCTCTTTAGCTGCACAGTTAGAGTAGAAGATAGAGCAGATAATGCTTTTGTGACCTGTGTAAATACTTCAGACCCTTTGCTGATGAGATGAAAGACTGGAAATTCAGACTCTGTGAGCTTTCAGTGCTAGGCTGCCACATGATTTGTTCAACATCCAAATGTCCATTTCTGATGTCCACGGATGTCTTATACTGCCAAAACATGGTTAGGAGGGCTTCAGAGCTCCGCAGGTGTGACTGTCTCTCCTGGCATGGTGCATCTATTTGGCAAGGTTAACGGGAAGCAACAGCCTCCTAAGACCCCTGGTAAAGTCACACTTGGAATTAAAACATAAGGTTCTATGTTGAGGAACAAAGTATGTGGTTCACACTTGCAAACAGGATACGGTATCCTGGGAAGACAGGACTTCAGGGAGGGAGATAGATGATAACATGCTGTATAAAATGGGATCTCAGAGAGTGAACAGATTGTGTTACCTCTGTTTACAGCACAAGTTACTGGAATGTGTCCATATTTTGAAAAAGGATGTGGAAAAATGGAAAAGGATTTAGAAGAGTGGTACAAAAAAAATTCTGGCTTGGGAGCCTGGGGATCTTGCTTTGAAATGAATGAACTTGAGGTGTTTGATTTCTTTTACCTAATCTGAAGGAAACAGTGGTGAGCTCAGGCAGCAATTTTACTGCAAACAAAAGGAAATTCATTTTCTGTGTCACAAAGACGGTATAATTCTTGTTAGAGGGTGTTGTGGAGACCAGGAGTATAAATGAGTTCAAATACAGATTGGGTAATTTGTGGAGGGTCAGTTCCTCCCTGGCTTTTGAATATGCTGACCTCATATGACTGCAGCTTAGGATGTCCTTGACTCTTGCACAATCCATCTTTGGTGTTTTCTTCCCATGAGGAGAAGATGTGAGAGAGAGGCAGGCTCTTTAGTTCAGCAGAAGAGCACAATGATTCCCAGAGGCTTGAAATTAAAACCAAAAATCTGTCTGGTAATGAGGTACATGTTTTTCACAGCAAGGCGCTGACACGGGGAGATCTTGTAGTGGCCTCTTCCCCACCTGCAGACTGTTAACATGAAAAATGGTGGATGACATCCTCTTGCTCAGTCCTAGGATATGGGACTCTCTTCAGGATCAAGGAAGACAAGCCAGATGATCACCATCATTAGAATAAAACACTATCTATTAATATTTCCCTAGGCTTTTCCCTTACTCACAGCCCTGACTGGAGGGCTTCCCTAAGAGTTTGTGTGTGCCCTTTTCAGAGACTCAGAGATAAAAGCCAGCTTGTCTTGCTCTGCAAGAAATCACCGGTGGAGGGAAACAGTGGAGGAGCATAACTGCAGACTGAGGCACATAAGCCACAGGGAAAAGGAAGGAAAAAGCTCTTGGACTCAAATGAAGGAGGTGGTGGTGGCATGTGGGTGTGGGGACTTTCCCCTGAGTTTGGCAGGGACTGGCTGTTTTTTCCCTAGCTACAGGTGCTCAGAGGGCTCATTTGTTCCAGCCCTGAAGGAGATACAGGGGTTTCTATTTTTCATGCCTTTTTTTTTTTAATTACTATAATTTTCTTCTGTGTGTTGCTTATTAAGTCAAAATAAAAGTCACTTTGAAGAACTGGTAACCTCAAGGGCTCTGTGTGCCCCCTGTCTGACTTGTAAGACCAGATCAGCTTGTGCAGAGGAGGAAATATGGGCAAAATGGTCAAGTCATGAGCCAAGGTAAAGTTCAGAAGCCTTAATAATGGAAAAGGGTCATACTGGCCCAAGAGTAGTTATTCAAAAGGGAAAAAAACCCAAACCAAACCAAGAGTAACAGCATTTCCTGGTCTGTGAAAAACAAAAGTTTGGAGTGCATATAAAAAACAGAAGTTCTCCAAGTGAAGTGGCATACTTGTAGAAGGGTCAGAAGAAGACCTAGAAACTTTCCTAGGTGCTTGAGGGTGGGATTCCACCTTACAGCTGCTCTCCTCAGGAAATTGGTCCAAGAGACTTCCTTCCAAATTTGCCTTCCTGTCTCAATGCCACTGGAAATGACAGCTACACACTCACCATCCCCCGCACAATTTCTGATAACATGGCCCTTCGTGGGATTCTAAGACAGATCAATGTAAAATTTCAGTTTAAAAGGAGGAAAAGAAGAAAATGTGAGTGTGTAATTAGAATAGGGAATAATTAAAATTACTTTCATGGCAGGTTCCTACAGATGGCTGCCTGAGAACAAATGAATGGATGAGAAACTGTGCTGAGGGTGGAAAGGACAGAAAAGTTTTAAAATGCCATTGCTGACATGTAGAACTGAAGTTGTAGACAGTGAGAAAAATGGGCCCCTATTTCCTAAGAGTGGGACAGTCAAATTCCAAGGCTCTACCTTGGGGATCCACTAAGGGAGGGAACACTACTGGGAAAGGGTCCAAAATGCACATGTGCCTTTCTAGTGGAGGTCCCTCGGACTTGCCTGAGACTCTCTAGGCAAAGGACCGCGTGTCCTGGAAGACAGAGAGGCACCTGTGTGTGTTCAAATCAACCCGTGGATGCGCAGCCAAGACCAATCTGACGGTGACTGACCCCACAGGGACTTCTCAGTTCTCAGGTTCACCGGTGCTGTGGCCACAGCCATTCCTGGTTCCTCCACCCTGAGAGGTAGCGCACAGCATGCCCTGTGCCCCGTGTTTTGGGTACAGAAACACTCGGATGAAGGCCGCTGACATTTTCCCAGTCAAGTATTTACAGACACATCAGGTCTGTGCCACCAGGGGGCCCTTGAGGCAGGAAAGCTGTGCTTAAAGGACTCCGGCCACCCCTCTCCCAGTGATAAATCCGTTCTAGAGGATCAGGAAAAGGAACATAAGATGTGCCCTCCGTGCTGAGAGGTATCAGTCTGGGCTATGCGTGGTTGTGCTGCCTGTTCTCCCAGGGTGCTGCTCGTTTTCAGCACAAGCAGAGGTCTTGAAAGAGGGATGAGGGCTCAGCCTTTGTGCCCCAAGTTAGGGCAAAAGGACTTGGTCCTGTTGGAGGTCACCGCGGAGCCCTCAGTGATAAGAACACGTACAGCACTAAGATGTTCTGCTGTATAGCAGTTGGGGCACCACAGGTGTCACCACTGTATCCCAATTCCATGACAACTGTCTTCCTTTTTGTCTGTAGTCTGGGATCCCATCTGTAGGCTTTTCATACTTGAAAGTAAAAGTAAAAGCAGCGCTGGAGAATACTGGGGAATACCTACAGGGATCTGGCCACAGATGGCAGATTTGATCTGAAGTCAGGATTTGATCTGAATGCCCTTTAAGGCATAGAGAAACTGAGGTGGAACAGGATCCTCTCCCAGTGAGAAAGTACAGTCAACATGGCACATTCTGTTCCAGAATGCTTTTTTCTACAGCTATGGAAAGGGATTCACAGACCCTGAAGCAGTCTGTATTTTCTTTAGTTATGAGCAAAACCTCCTGACTCATTTGAATTACAAGGTTGGCTTTTCCAAACATCCCTACTGAATCTTCTGTGAAATTTACCTTGTGAAGAAACATCAAATTCACAGCTCAAATCTGGGTCCATATTTACCATGCTGCTGTCCTGGAAGCTCAGGAGGTTTGTTGGAGCCATATACGATAGCTTCAGCTCTTTTCAAGACTGGATCTGACATAGAAAAAAATGTGTAAGTACCAAGAAACTTTCCATAGGAAAACAGCAACCAGCTATAAGTTTTCAGGTGCCATTTCTGGTGTGCTTATGGACAAGCCTAACGGAGCGCTACCCGGGGTCATGCTGGGCAGTGCTGTCCAGCAAAGACCCTTGTGTCAAGACATTTGGATGTGCAGCAACAGAAGAGCTTCTGAAGGATGCTTCATGCAAGGGGCTTTGGAAATTTTTATTACAAATTACGCAGGCTAATAAATGCACCCTAAAATGATGCATAAGTTGTTGTAAGACCTGGGAAAGTCTAAGACATGACTCTGCCTGAGCTGGCAGGGAGGTATTGGCGGACAGGTTGCCACAGGGCTCTGGAAACGGACTATTTTTGCTACATCTCACAGCCTTTACAGGCTTCAGGATCTCTTATCTTGCATGCAGGAAGCCTCAGTAACATTTTGGACTTAGGGACAAGATTCTTCATTGCAGGACATGTAGCCAAACACCCTGCTGACATGGCACCACTGCATGGATTAAGGGACTAAACTGAGAATAAAGCATCTTGAACCCAGATAGGACACTGGCAAAGCTGCACCGGACTTTTTGAGATGAGATGTTTAAGATACGTGGAAGAGAATGGGAACAATAAATGTCATTTCAAAAAACACCGGAGGTCTACAGAATGTGCAGCTCCTACAGCCCCCTGGTGACAAGTAGCATCAGTCAGATGTCACCTGCAGCACACACGAGTTATGTGCTCCTCTGCCCTCTCTCATGGGTGACCTGTAGCAAGTCACTGAGCCACCTGCCGTAGCCTGCCTGCACAGGGACACCTGACGAGGTGAAGTTTGTCTGCTCTGATATCCCAGTTCTTTGAGGCTCAGCTGAGGAACTGCTGTTGTGCACAGACACTTCCAGCTGGGACTCAGGCTTCCTGAACAGCCTGAGACAGGAAAGCATCTTCTTCTGTGTCTAATAGAAAATTCCTCCCACAAGAGCAAAGCTGTATTTGGTGGCACCATGCTGGGCACATGAGCCATGCTGTGTGGCTGAGACCCTTGAATACAAACTCCTCCTGAGGCCTCTCCTCACCCCTGTGACTGTCCAGGTTTTGCTAAAACCATAAAACCTCCCCAGGAATTAGTAATGGGTTTGCATGGCGAGGTTTTAGTCACGGAGGAGCTACAGGGGTGGTTTCTGTGAGAAGCTGCCAGCAGCTTCCCCCATGTCAGGCTGAGCCAATGCCAGCCCGCTCCAAGATGGATCCACCACTGGTCAAGGCTGAGCCCATCAGTGATGGTGGCACAGCCTCTGGGATAACACAGTAAAGAAGGGGCTGAAAGGAAGAAAAGGGCAGCTGCAGCCAGAGGAGTGAGAATATGTGGTAGGAACAGCCCTGCAGACACCAAGGTCAGTGCAGAAGGAAGGGCAGGAGGTGCTCCAGGCAGCAGAGCAGAGATTCTCCTGCAGCAGGGGAAGACCATGGTGAGGCAGCTGTGCCCTGCAGCCCATGGAGCTCATGGGGAGCAGAGAGCCACCTGCAGCCCATGGAGAGCCCCACAGGTGCATGGCAGCCCCAGAGTAGGTGGATGCCCAAAGGAGTCTGTGACTCCACGGGAAGGCTGTGCTGGAGCAGGGTCCTGGCAGGACCTATGGACCCAGGGAGAGAGGAGCCCACAGTGGTGCACGTTTGCTGGTGGGATTGGTGACCCCAGAGGGGACCCACGCTGGAGCAGCCTGTTCCTGAAGGACTGCACCTCATGGAAGGGACCCACACTGGAGAACATGAAGAACTGCAGCCCATGGGAAGGACTCGTGTTGGAGAAGTTCTGGAGGATTGTTTCCCATTGTTGGGACCATTTCCCATTGGTGGAACCTCACGCTGAAGGAGGGAAAGAGTGTGAGGAGACCTCACCCTGAGGAGGAAGGAGCAGCAGAGACAACATGTGATGAACTGACTGCAATTCTCTGTGCTGCTGCAGGGGAGGAGGTAGAGAAAACCAGGAGGAAATCGAGCCCAGGAAGAAAGGATGGGTGAGAGGAAGGTATTTTAAAATTTATTTTTGTTTTCTCATTATCCTACTCTGATCTGATTAGTAATAAATTAAATTAAGTTTTCCCCAAGTCAAGTCTGTTTTGCTTGTGACAGTAATTGGTGAGTGATCTCTCCCTGTCTTTATCTTGACCCATGAACCTTTCTTGACATAAGCCTTTATTATATTTTCTGTCCCCCATCCTACCGAGAAAGGGAACATTAGTGTGGCTTTTGTGGACTTCTGGGGTCCAGCTAGGGTCAACTCACCACAGAAAGAAACCCCAGATTCACCCACTGATGAGATGCAAGTGCTCCTGTCCTGTCCATCTGCAATATATCCTGAGTCTGAGCCCACACATGTAAACACAGACTTCTTCCCTGAGAAAACACACAGACTGGATCAGCCATGAGCGCGTCTGTCTTTGACTCCACTCTTGAAATAAGGGAGAGAGGTGGGAGGGAAAAGTACACAGGCTTCTTAAGGATCTGGGAAGGCAAGTTGTTTCAATTTCCCATATGGCATATGGGAAGAAGCTGAGCAATGTGTCTCCTAACCAGAGGGACTAAAGAAGCCCCTGATCCCACAGGAATGAGTGGTGGGAGGGAGGAGAATTAATTGATCCTCACTATTTTTTTAAAGCTAGTGCAACGAGGTGATTATGGACTTTCCTGAAGCAAGAAGGTGTTTCCTCCCAGACCAGCAGTGGCTGGAGTGCTCACTTTTTCCAGGTCTGAAGGAGGGTTCACAATTCTGCCCGTGCGATGGTTTTGATTATGCCAGTCTTGTATCACCTTTTGGGTTAAAACTGGTGTGAAAGACCAGACAGGTTGGGCGGAGGGGATCGTTTGCCTAGGGGGAAACAAGGAGGTGACAGCTATAGGATATAAAGAGCATTCATTTCTGGGCTCAGCACTGCAAAATATCCTCAGACTCAGCTCAAATTTTCCATGGCAGGCCTCTATTTCTTCATGTATCACAAAAATTGGTAGGTGGATAGGGACATCTGGAGATCCCTAAACCAACTCCCTTGGTCACAGCAGAGCTGATTTCAGGTTGCTCTCTTTAACCAGAAGCATCAGCTGGTTTTATTCACCCAACAAGGCAGCGCTGTTGTTCACCTGCAGCAGCCAAAGCTGTCCCAGTAGGTTTGGCATCCCTTTCAGAGCCACAGCCTTCAGGAGGTTTGCTCATCACCCTGGTGAGCCCAGGTCCCACCTGTCTGGTTATCCCTGCCGAGGAGCAAGGGGTCACTAATTCATCCAAGCTAGGACAGGGACACAGCTAAGACCCCGCAGGTGGCTCTGGCTGCTCTCTGCACTGGTGTCAGCATTTGCTTTTCCAAACCACACAAGAGGGCCGTCGGAAGCAGAAATTGTCAGTCTAGAGGGAAGTCTAGCAGAGCCTGCAAGAGCACGACTGCAACACCTCCACAATTCCCTCAAAGCAAGCAGACCTGGAGGAGGAGGAGGAGGAAGAACGAAATCGCCAGTGCTGCTTGGCTGGCAGGACCAGAGATGCTGTAAGCTTGGAGCAGGCTCCATTGGAAGCAAGGAAGGGACAGCTGAGGGAGTTCTGCCCCCAGCTGATGAGGTTAACAGATGGTCACAGGAATTAAATGAAATGAGCAGAGAATTAGCACTGAGCCAAGAAAGGCAAATAAGGCCCAGGAATGGTATCATCACTTCTGAGGAGTCACCGGTGAAGACGGACTTTGTTCTTACCTTGGTGACACCAGCATGAAACGATTGATCTCATTGTGAAAGAAGAAGTAGACTGAAAAAGGCAAAGCACTTGCAGGTTCAGATGCAAACCAAGCTCACAGGCAGGCTAGAGATGAAGTGAGGGCAAAGCCCTGCATTCTCAACTTTTCGTGGAAATCTATGTAACTTCTTGCTGTACTCACTATCACCAAAATACCACTGGATACAGCATGGACTTTTGCAGGTCTATAGGAAAGGAAGAAACTGTGTGTTTTTCTATTGTGTTACCTGTAGCCCTCACCTCAAGTCAGAAATGAAGTTCTGCAGGTCACCAAGACCAAAAAAATCCCAAAGCACATATTTTTCTATTTCTGTATCTCTAGCTGTGTCTTCTAACTATCCATAGACAATGACAAAGGTGTTCAATAAAACTAAGGTGGAAGAAATAGTAAAAGCTGTGGAAGCAAGGGGTCCATAGAGACATGGAGAAGTTGTCTGCCAGCCCTTTGTCACTTCGCTCTGTCCTGCAGTATTTCCCCCAGAGGAAATGAAGGATGGCTGCTCACATTGCTAGTGCTGGCCTAATAATCAGCTGCTGCCCCGCTTCCTTCTGGATGAATGCCTGGATAGAGCCAGTGGTACTGGTGTTACATCCACATAGGAAGCAGAGATGGAGTTATGTCTCCACAACTTCTCATTGGCAAGTATATTCTTCACTTCCCCTAGCCAGGCACTGCTGCAGTGGTGAGGAAGAAGCATGAAAATTGTGATCTGCCTCTGCAGAGATTGTATCATCCGCTGATAATTTGTCTTTGGTACTGAACAGTAAAAAAGTGACTGCTGAGCAGAAAGTTTGGGGAAGTCCCGAGGACTTGCCCAAATCTTGAACAGAGATTAGAATCTGTAATTTTCTAAAATGGAGCAATACTGGGAATACGGAATTGCGACAGCGCAGCTACGAGGCCCGTGCAGGCTGAAGCAGCCCATTGATCACACCGGGCGGGAGCAGGGAGGGGTGTTCCAAGGGACTCCCAGGCAGCAGCCACCTGCTCTTGGAACGCGGCTCTCGGGGGAAGGCGCCCAAGCTGGCGGTGGCTCCAGGTGCTGGGAGCTCCACCAGGAATGGGTGCCGGGACACGGTGCAGCGGGATCTCACCCGGCAGGGCCCCCTGCGAGGCACTCAGAGGGGCTTGGCAGCGGCTGTGTCCCCCAGAGCCCTGCGCGCAGTCCTGCAGCCCAACACCGGCATCTGGAGAAAACGACAGCGGATGCTTTTCCTCTCTGGAGACGAGTGTTTGCACTTCCAGTGTCTGATCCGCTGCTGCAGTTGGACAAGCACAAAGCCGCTGACGCTCAGACAAAAGTTGGTATTATTTACAGCTCCCGGTGGCTCGTTGCGCGATTGCCAAAGTACGAGTTTAAAAAGGAAGAAACACGAACAGCAGCTTTAAAGGTCTGCACAGATAAAAAGACAAATGCTTGACAGCTCTCCCCCAGGCAGCTGGTGGGACAAAGAACTGAAGCTCTTGACTCTTAAAACGCTCGCTGGTTGCTGCGACTGCTGCCGTGTGAGTCACGCCTGGAGCCAGCGAGGGCAGGGGCCATAGGGCAGCGTACGGTGAGAGCAATACTGAGCTGCATCCAGCAGCTACAGCTTGGTTTCCCTTTCCAACCCCCTTCTGTCCCGTGCTGAGGCCTAACAGCAGTTTTGAGAGCGTCAGGACAGCCCTGGAGCTTTGTCCAGTGTTTGTGCCATTCCCTCGCTGTAACTGCAGCGTGACAGAGGGAGCAGGACTCAAACACACTGCCCAAGGGGCACTTCAAACAACCAACACGCCCTTTGAGCAACCTGGGGCTCCCCTCTCCACCCACTGCTGACCAAGCCAACCCCTCTTCCCACAAGCCAACTCCCACCAACCCCTCCAGGATGTACAGACACAGCCATCCACACCAGCAGTTTGAAATATTTTTAAACGCTTTTATTTACAGTGCTTGTTGAAAACAATATATATATTTATATCTATCATCCTCGTGATGTCTGTGCCATAGAAAACGCTGTGGCTATATTGCCTTTAATTTACAAAAAATGGTCACAAGAAAATCTGAAGGGAAAAATGGAAATCAAAGTTTGGTCCCCAATTGTTTCTCTCTTGATTTGTTTTAAAAAAGCCTCCAAATTAAAAAAAAGACGCAGCTCAGATGAAATTCATATATAAAAGCAACCCTTATATTCCGAAAAATTCACGAGGGCCAGCTTGCTGTCATGTAAACTTGGAAAAAAAAGGAAAAGCTTAAAATAAATTCTGTCTCCATGTGTCGCTTAATAGAACCATTATTTGCTTGTAATATTCTTTGCCTTTGTCTCTCAGGGTTCAGCAGGAAAGCGGATGAGAAGAGGCCTAGGACTGGGAAACGCACCATGAGACCTGTGCCCGCAGCCTCCTGGCTCAGGGAGAAGGTCTGGCAGCAGGGCTGCGGAGCAGGAGCTCTCAAGAATCTCATACCAGTGACAAAAGCAGGTGGGCAGTGACAAGGGGTGGGGAGGTGCTTTGCCACGTGAAGCGCCTGGCGAGGTTGTGTGCCGGGCCCCAGGAAACCATGAGATTCTTGAGGGAAGAGGCTCACTGTGGGGTGCAGGTGAAGGATGCAGGGGGCTGGGATAATTTCAGCTGGGCAATGTCATGGACTAGGTCTTTGGGTGAGAAGAGGACTGCTGTCTTCCCCATTTGAGAGCAATTCTAATATTTTCTCATCTGAGATTGTGTGAAGCCAGAGGCTAATGGGCAGTGCAAGCACAGGCTGGAATGGAGGAGGAGAGCTGGACGGAACAGGGGAGATGGGAGGGGAGGACTCAAGCTGAAGAGCCATTTTCCGTCTTCTGTCTCTTTGGATCTACTTCATCCTGTATCAGACACGGAGAAGAAAGAGAAGTTACCATCAGTCACCAAACAGTCCAAGGCATGTCATTTTTTTTACAAAATTCTTAACTGCTTCTCTTTCCTCCATATGGCGATCTATTTGGCCCACCCTAAATCCACTCCCCTCTAAAGCACCCTTGAGTGCCTGACACAGCTGTTCTGTTGGTCACGGTCAAGACCTGGACAGCTCCACTTGGAGGGATGCCCACACTGTTACTTTCACGAGGTGTAGGAAGCCCAGGCTCACATCACTCCAGACAAACCCCAAGATCCACCCTTACAAGTCCATCTCCTGGCCTGAAGTCCAAAAGACATGGGTCAGGGGTCATCACCAAGCACAACCTCAAGCCCCTTGACTCTCTCACTCACTCAGCACCATGACGGCTGGCAGAAGGACCTGGATCCTACAAGTAGTGTACAAGGATTTGCTCTCCCCTTTCCACATCAGATTTGTTTACCCATCTGCTAATGAAGCAATGAGACCTGAGGCCAATTTGAGATGCCTGGCAGCAGCATCCACACAGATTTGATCAGCCCTCAGCAAGCAGCCTAGCTCCTTCTTCCTATATGTGAACTCACACTACTACTCACCTCTTCCTCCTCTGCAGATCGTTTCTCTGCATGGCCATCCTGATCTTGACCATTCTCGTCTCCTTCTAAGCACAAGAAAGAGAGGAAATCACGGGTTAACTAAAGTAGCATTTAAGGGAATGTAATCTCACAGTCAAGGACTCAGAAAAGGAATTTCCCTCCATGATCCTCTATTCCTCTGCAGCCTCCTGTTCCTCCAGTTTTCCCTACCTTCATCCTCATCACCACCTTCTTCTTCATCCACATCATCAGGATTCTCTTCATCATCCTCATCAGCTCCATTCTCCTCATCCTGAATGAAACAAACTGGTCAGAGCAGAAACTGGTGCCAGGATGACATTTCCACATGATCTTTGCTGTAAGCACAATGATTTCCACAGCTCCAGCCACTTCAGGCTCCAGTCTCAGGTGTGCATCAAGTTCAGTGTCACTTCAACACCATCACTCCCACCACCCCTGCTGGACGCTCCTCCCAACCAGCCGTCTTTTACAAAGCCAATCCTCCCCATCCATCCCCAACAACATGAAGCTCCTTGTCTCCCACGAGCTTACATCCTGATGAGCTGCCGCCATCCCTCCCGACAACCAGAGCATCTCTCTGATTACAGGCTAATGACTTAGCTGAGGCTCACGGTACATCTGCTTCCAGATCCCTTCCGATCTCCATCAATCTGTGCATTTCCTCACTGTTCCTCCCCCCACCTCCTCCAGCTTGCACTCCTTCTGCATCTCAGGATACTTCAGGATACCACATCTCCCGCACCACCTTCTCCTACTTGTTCTCGGCTCCATTCTCTCCTTTGACCTTTCTTCTCCATGATGGGCTGTGCTGACTACACTAAGTCCTTCAAGGCTGATTCTCCACAATTATCCAATAGCTCGCTCTCCCTTTACCCCTCGCCCTCTGAAGCTCCCTTGGCCTGCCCTCTTTCTTAATCTCCCATATTCCCTTCATATTCATTACCCACAGCGAGCAGAAAACCCTCCCCAACGTCTCCAAATCTGACCCTCAGAAGGGCCTCACCTCTACTATCTCCTTCTTCTTTTCTTTGTGAACTGCTTTCTCTTCGATTTTTTCCTTCTTTTCTTTCCTTTCCTATATGTGAAATGAGGTGCGGGGGGGGGGAAGAAAAAACCGAACAACATTCCGGCGGTCAGCGGCAATAAAAGACGGGGATGGATGCCTAAACAAAGAGGGCCAGGAGGAGAGGCGGAATAGCGGGCGAGGAGACATATTAGGCGTTAAATCCGCCCGCCCTGACAAAGGAAAACAGCAGCGAACGCGCGTCAGAGCTACTTTTAGCCCGCACACGCGTGTGGAAACCAGAAGCGGCACGGAAGAGTTTTAACGATTTTTTAATTAAAAATAAAAAAACAAAAACCCAAACCAAAACAACCTTGTCCGTAGGATCGAGGCGTTTCCGGACCTCTGTGTCTCTCTCCATTCCCCCTGTCCCTCCTCCTTCCCCCGCCACCCGAGGGCCCGCGCTTTGTGTCCACACAACTTTCCTCCTGCACCGCGCTG
>WBMZ01016374.1:0-44603 GCA_013400975.1 Atrichornis clamosus
GTCATTTACATATTGGGACTACATCCTGCTTCTGCCAGCTGTCTCCTTGGTAACCGATTGGAAGAAAGAAAGAAAAAATTCACTAAGAAATGCAAACCCACCACAGTCCTTCATCCTGAATGGATATTTTCCTGCTCTTGCAGTACCCACACAGTCTTTTGATTAATTTATTTCATGAAAACTACAACTGTGACAGTGCTGCATACAGAATACTGACTGCTGTACTTGTATACTTTGCAATTATTGTCTTCATAAGAATCCTCTCAAGAAAAAAAAAAAGAATGACTCATGAATTGTGAAGTTCCTACTGTTTCACCGTGTTCCTTTATTTCCCTGAAGTTAAGCTTCTAAATGCTTCTGTAGTCTTGGCACTTGCTATTTACAATCTTTTTAAAGATACTTTTTGTGTCTCACATTTTATATATCTGCAATCTTGTTTCAAGGACATGACCTGTCTTAAAAAGCACATATACACTGAGTTTCTCATTGTGTAATTCTCTTATGAAATACAAAATTATTGATCAACATAATATTTGCAGTTCCTTGAAATGACAAGAATCTGGTGAGAACTCTTAAGCACTAAAAATCTACATGTCCTGTGCTCCTAAGAAATCAGATCTGCATGAACTGGGAGGCAGAAATTTTCAGGGTTCATTTCCCCAGAATCTCCTAGCTTCATTTGTAATGTGCTATTTTTCACCTCTGAAGATACAGGTTGCTATCTGTAATATCCTTGTGTGAATCCCATTTGGGTTATGAACTCCTATTCTGAGTTGTGTTTTAGAATAATTGTGCAAGCTTCACTTTTGGCAGAGGTACATTAGGGATGATGTAGAGGAGCTCAATGCTCCAGTTTCTGCTAGGGAGGCAAAAGCTGCCAGTTCTGCACACATAGAAAAGCTAAACCTTTTTCCTCTGGCTGGGAGTAAGACTGAGAGTTCAAGGGACCTGAGATGTTTACAACAGGATGCTGATGGAAAGACCATCTTTGGCATGATGATGTGCAAAGAGAATCAGTGAAAGGACATGGTATCATAAACATTTGCCCCTCTTTCTCCTATCTCCCCACCTCCAGTTCCTCTCCATCAATAATTTTCTGCAAAAGACTTATCCAGGGTGACTGAGGAAGAGTCTGTTTTGTGAAGGCTGTTCAATTAGGATTCCTCCACCACTGAAAATTATGAGGAGTGCCTTCACTGTCACCTCTCATTGTTATAGAAAAAGCCCAGATGATTAGCTTAGGTCAGATGCAGAATGTTTTGGAGGCTGCTAAAGCCAGTGAAATGAATTTGAATAATAATGCAATATTCCCATCTTTCTCATATTCCTACTCCTCTTTCTGAGCTGCAATAAGCAAATTCAGAAGTGAGAATCCATCTTTTGCAAAATGTTTCATAGTGAGGCAATTGCCTCCTTGTGACACTTGAAGACTTTCAGCAAATTGTGGAAGAACAGGTGAGGCACACCAGGCTGAAGGGCTGTAAAGCAGGAATTTACAGTTCTGAGCTTGCTTGCATCGTTTAACTGGATCATGCAGACATGTAGCAAACCAGGGGTGTAAAATAAAGATGTAAACCATAATAACTGGCAAGAGTCAATCACTCGAAAAAATTGCTGGAACATGAATTACAGTTGAGCAGAAATTGTGAGTTAAGCCTCTTTCAACCACAGCCATTAACAAAGTGTAAAAGGCCTGCTCGAAAAATCAATATATAATTGTAGCATTTATCAAGTTTATATAGATTTGTGTTCCTATCTAATTTGGATGGCATTACCAAGGAGATGTCCACAAGTAGGATATCAAAACAGCACCTGGGAGGCAATGTCCTCATTTTGTTTTATCCTTTTGGTATTTTATTGAGGAATAAGATCTGATGCTAACTTCAGATTCTTTGGAAAGAGGTTGGTATTGATCATAGCTGTACAGCTGTGCATGTTAGAATGCTGTGTAAGACTTTCCATATATGAATCCTCTATCTGACTTTTCTTCTTACATTTAATTCTTTGCGTCTATGCTTTATCACTTTTTCCAATTATACACACACATAAAAAAAGGTAACCTAAATTATAAGCAGGAAATAACATTTGGAATATCCAATGAAATTTGTTTACATTCTACTTTTATCTTGAGAGTGTTATTTTTGCTGATGGGGGGAAAAAAAAGGCCAGCAAAAGAAAAATGAAATGAAATTAAAAACTGAACTACAGTTTCCAAGCGGCAGCCTGAGATCAAATTTGCTTAAATAGCAATCCACCTTTAAAATAGAAACAAAACCAAAATCCCTTAAAAATGTTTCTAATGCCTACAATGTTTGCAAACTCAAATTTTGCAGCAGTCATCTTGCATGAGATACTGGCAGAAAGAATTCTCTTCATGCAAAAATCCACAAAATGAAAAGTAATCTGTGACCCAAATACCGTTTTACTGTGAAGCACTGACATGCTTCCCTGACATGCTTCCCTGACATGCTTCCCCCATTATCCATGACAGGATAAAAGATTAAATGGAAAAGGAGTTTAATTTTATGTTCCTCCATCACCTCATCAACTTTGAGTTTCTTCTCCCTGCTTTCCTACTCTGAATTTTTTGAAAGATAGAAAATAAAATAGAGACCTAGAAAAGTATTGCAATAGTGCAAGGAAGCAGAATTAAGACATAATTTGCAAAAAACAAAGAATAATGTCACTAAAGAATGCAGGGTTTTTTTTAAAAGATATATAAATAACTACAAACATATATATGAATATAGATATTAATATACACGCCATAAGTCATTTGCAGAGACTTCTGCCAAAAATCAAGCTGGTGGGGTTCAGTTATAGGACTCTGGGCTCTGCTCTATACCCCAGAGCAATACCCCAGTAGAGGCAGGGAATACACAGTTCTAGTAGAGAATACATATGTTTGTCGTTATATTTTGATATGCTTTCAAGGAACTTCACAAGATCCTTTTGCAGACTTTGGGAATTCAGAGATCATTTCACCATGGGATGGTTTGAAGAACAAACTGTCCCTCTGGGCACCAAATAAGAGAGTGGATGGTGACTTGAAAACAAACCAGAAGAGGCAGCACTGTACAAAACAGAGAGCTCAGCTGTGGAACACAAGATGGTTCAGGGGCTAAAAACCTCCTCATCATCAAGGGTTCCCGGTGCACAGAGAAGGAGTGCATCAAGGAAACTACTCTGGCGCATCACCACATTCTTATATTCTGCCCTTGGCATCCACTTTTTACAGAAACAGAATGTTGGCTCAGAACGACTATTTTCCTGAGCCAGTATGACCCTTTATAATATCCAGGAATATTAACTAAATGCTGAATTAGCAATTGCTAATTGGGGTTTTCGGAGAATTGGTTTTTCTGTTGGTTTTAGGTTTTTTAATTTCGTTTGCTTGGGCTTTTTTGTAAAATAGTGCAAAGTTGGAAGTATGTTTCTTCTCAATTTTCAACCTGAAAGAGAAAATACAGGAGAGCTCTTGAAGGTATGATTTTTGTTAAACTATTCTGAATTAATGCATATATTTTAACTCTCAGTGTCTGAAGTTACACACACTCAATTAGGTATTCTAGATACTAATATTTAAGAAAATTTAAACAACCTCTCTCCAAAATTCCTCCTATTTTCTCCTTTTAGCAGTATTATGGAGTAAAATGTCTATTTGCTACAGGGTGTCATGTCACTATCTCTCTTCAACCTCTACAGTAATTTAGAAATAAATCGATAGCTACATTTTCTTATATTTCATTTTTTGAGCCAATGACTATATATCAAAGTCCAAAGAAGAAGTCAAATTGCATTCTGAAAAATCATCCAAACTAATGCTCATTTCACCACTGTTCCTATCAGCACAATTAAAATATTTGGAAAAAACATTTAGGCAGCCCTGCAGCCCTTCCTCTGAAGCTGCAGAGCCATTCTGCCCCTCAAATACGTACTCTATAGCAAGAGAAAAATGTTATAGAACAGAAAACAAGGACCAGACACACCAATTTAAGGTTTAAGTATCTCAAGGGAGGTTGTCAAGAGGATGGGTCCAGGTGATGCTGAGAAATGGGGCAAGAGGGAACGAGCAGAAACTGATGCACAGGAAGTTCCACTTGAACATGAGGAAGAACTTTCATGTACAGTGACCCTGCACTGGAACAGATTGCCCAGAGAGGTTGTGGAGTTTCCCTCACTGAGGATATTCCAGAATTGTCTGGACACAATCCTGCGCCATGGGCTCTGGGGTGGCCCTTCTTGAGCAGGGAGGTTGGACCAGGTGACCTACCTGTGGTCCCTTCCAACCTGACCCTTCTGTGGTTCTCTTTCTGAGGAGGATACCGTAGAAACCTGTGAGCCAAGCAACAGACATAACTGCAGCCCTCTAATTTTCTGATATGAAATGGAAGATGATAAAAGGAACAAGCAGAAGGCCACAAGAAAATCTGCATAAGTATATGGTGTGGAACAGTGTCCCTTGTACATCTCCACAGCTGCCACTTACTTTATCACGCTAAAAAAGTAACACTTATTAGGGGGAAAGTATGCCCCTGCACAAATTCAGCAGCAGTATGAGCACTGCATAATATTTACCTAATTTTACAAACAAAGCAACCAACCAAAACAAAACAAAAAACCCCAAAACAAACAAAACAAAACAAAAACAAACCACGAGTACCTTTTCAGGACAGGGCTTGCACAGAACTTCAGAGATGCTGAAGTTGTATGGCACATACACACACTGATGTGGAAATTTCAGTTAATGATCTGCCTCCCAGAGCTTGTTAAGATTATTTTCCTTGTTCTTGTTATATTCACTTGAGTAGTCATTTTGTAATTTTTCCCCTGTTTGGAGTTAAGAAGCACTACTTACCCAAATAGCTCTTTTTAGAAGCTGCTCTGCCATGTAATCAAAACATCTTACAAAAGGCTGGTCTTCTAGAAACATCAAATTAGCTCCATTTGGAATACTTCCTTTCTACATCCTCAACAAAAAAACCTAAAAACAACTGGTTAAAGAACCAACGAACCTCAAGCTGGGTGCACTACTGGTGGTAAAAATTTTTTAATTATTCCAAAGGCAATTCAATTCATAAACAAACTTAAATATTATGAATAAATTAATCATTTGACTGATTTGGCAAATACTATGTGATATTAAAGTATAATTGTGGCAGATGTTGAAGAACCTTTTTTTAAAATTAATATTGAAATATTTTTAATAGACAGGGATAAATTAGGGGTATGCATGTATACACTTGTCCATGCCCACATAGTTCTTTAGAACAGGTTCTAGTGCAAGGTGGACTCCAAAATTTAATACATCACCAGGAATGCAGAAGATCTAAGTTACATCTTGTGCAAGTTGTATTGCTGCTTGTGACTCTCCCTGGGAAACTGAATTCACTGTACAGCCTTACTAGTCCCCCTTGTAGCAATTTCTCTAATCTAAGCAATAAAAGCTCTGGAATTTGTGGAAACAAAGGGGAATAGAATAGCTGAGGATAGTTCCAATTCTGTAGGAAACCCTAATGACAATTTAGGGCTGATAAGGAATAGACCAGCCTGTGTGTGCACATGGAAGTTGCAGGTACACAGAAGAACAGCACTAGTGTGATCTATGTAATAAGAATTTTTTTTTGCTAGTCTGCATTTGCATGGAAGAAAAATACCTTTCTCCCTCACCACTCCATCATAAAAATTGTTCTGGAACAGTAGCAGGTCTACTAATCTGAATGAGAAAAAGATTTCAGATGATATCATCTACCAGTAGGGCACAGATTATGATTTCTGTCTTCCTTCTGTTCTGCTGTGATGCAGAAAATTCAGTGGCTTTTGTTTCCACTTTGTTTGAATGTGCTCCAATGCCGTTTGATGCAAAAGACTGAGCTGTAAATGAGCATAACTAGACCCAGCATCTCTACCTCTATTTCTGTCAGCTGTGCCTTAAAACAATAAATACATTCCAAGCTACCTTCACAGTCCTCCCTTCCCCAGTGAAACACACAACTACTCAAAACATCATCTCTATAAATTCATAGTGGCTATTTTGGATAGGAGATGTTTCCTCTCCTACTTCTTTCAATTCCCAAGGGTTTTTAAATTAATTTCTTCAATTCAGTGCTCACAGCAATAAAGCTATTACAGTAGGTAAGGTTAAAATTGCATGTTTGTTTTAATATAGGGACTCAAGAGCCTTCCCACCTTCTCAGTGTCATTTTAAAGGGATTCAGTGTCCTAAGTTTCTGAAGGAAACACTCTCTCCTTTTCCTGACTGTTTCCTTTTCTGTTGATGAAAAGGTGAAGTAAAATATTGGTGTCTAATGGATACAAGAAAAAGTAAAATATAAAAGAACCAGGGTTGAACAAAAAGCTGTTAATGTTATTAGAATTGAATTTTCAAAAAAACCTAGTGAACATTTTCAGCTTTTTAACACTTTATTTTTTAATATTTGAAACTATGTGGTTATCTTCTCTGGTTATTAATACTGTTTCTAAACATAAATCCAAGTTCAAGATAAGCATAACATTTACCCAGATGTTATCTGTTCCTGATCATCTCCTCTTTACTTTTCCTATTTCTGCCAAATAGACCAGACATGGTGTTGGTACTGTAAGAAGAGAGTTTCACGGAAGCATAGGTTTTGCATTCTGAATTATTTGGTTAATATAAGTTTAGTATCAGCCCACTTTTTACAAGTTTATACTCTATAATGTCCACGGACCTAATATGATTTTTATAAAATATCACCCCACTTAGACTTCAGAAAAAAATAAGTCATGAAAGCCTATCAACACTAAGTAGCTCTTACATTACTCCATAATAATAAATATATATACATATATATTATTCTGCTGAGCCTGGCTCATCTACAGCAGTATATACTGTGAGACTGTTGACTGGCGAGGCACACACTGAATTTGGAAGAGCTGGCTGTGTACTTCCAGCACCAGAACATTACAAAAGACACATTATGTTCGGTTTCTGAGAACAGACTAAGACACGCATTCATGTTGGGGTTTGATACCCTGAGATCTAGCAACAAGCCAATTGCACAGATGAAACCGTCTCCACAAACTTCTGCTTAACAACTCTCCAGCTATTTCTGAGGGGTGCAAAATAACAGGGCCAGCAGGTCAACCCATGGGTCAGGATACGGCCAGGGCACACGCCCTGGCGGGCTGGCTCTGGTAGGCTCCACCTAGGGTCAAAGGCTGAGCTGCTGCTTTCAGGCTGACCAGGCAGGGGATCATGATCCCTTCCCAAACATTCAGAAAGGCAGTGATGACTGTCTCGAGATGAATGCCATCAGCCTATTTGGCTCCTAGCAGGCCAGAGCTGAGCCAACAGGCATTTTTCCAATTGACTGACGGTTTGCCCAGGCTGCAGAGATATCTGGTTTCCTCCTCTGTATAAAGACACGAGAAGAAATGTGAAAACAGTCACTGTACTTTGGAGATGAAGAGGCGACTCAACAGAAACCAAAACACATGGTGAAACAGCTTAAAAATACACAAGAGTTCAAGAAAACACAGACAAAAGATTGTAACAAAATAACTTCTGGAAAATGCAGTGAAGGCCGTTTCTAATGTTTATTTTATATACCGTTAAGACTTTTTTAGACAGAAGGTTAAAAAATAAATCCTCAGGCTGGCAAGGTTATTGGGGGTAGTGCAGAGAGTGTAAACTTTAGGTGAGATGGAACTGAACTTTCACTATTTAACTCTTCCTATGTGGCTCACACCAAAGTTAGCACTTTTCAGCTGTGTTTTTACAATTCAAACAAGCCCTTGGTTTATTGTTCCTAGAACTAAGCACTCAGTACTTCATAGACAGGGACAAACATCCTCCACTGGGCAAGCCCCTCACTTGGAAAACTGTAATTATTGATTTCCAGTTACAAAACACAGGATGAAATATGCTTGGATAAACATTATATTTCTAGAGTGAAGCATCCAAAAGCCATGATCACTCCAAGTTTCCTTTACACAGGACACTTCCCTGAAAAACAAAGCAATCCCTCAAAGCACACCTGCTCTTGCTCTACAAGAAAACCAACCCAATCAAGATGACATTTGCAATAAATAGTATCAATGAGATTGCTAAATTTGTCAATTCTTATGCTGCAGTTTAACATTAATGTCTCTGATTGTGCACCAGCTTCCAGACCTGCCAGAATAGCACACCTCATCACACCTTCAGCAGGCACAGAATGACATTTTCTCTTCAAATGTCATCACGTGTCCAGAGCTCCATGAAGAAAGGGTATCAGATTTTCATCTGGGAAGATGGAACCCATGTTCAGGCAGCAAAGCACAATATAAAAATCAATCAGGTTCCAGAGAATGCTTAAGTTGAAAAATAAACTGGTTTCACTGTACACCAGTGATCAGAGGCTGAGTTTCAACAATGCTTTATTTACGGAAGGCGTAGAAATTTCCTCTTTAACAAAAACACTGGACTATTAAGTGCAAATAACAAAAAATTCTGTGACAAATTAAGCCTTGCTAACTATCATACCCACTTCTTCTGAGTGCTGTGTACCAATGATAGTCTGGCAGAGACCACAGATTAAGAGTAAATTCTTCATACAGCAGAAATGCCAACAGGTAGGTAATCTCTCAGATTTCTCTCAGAAATACTGTAAATTTCAGTACTTGCACTTAAAAGGCGTAAAAAAGAAAAGTCCTAAGTGGTGCTAGCTTCAAACAGAGCTTGTCACTGTCTAGAGAGATGCTCTGTTTGTCAGCACATCTCATTTTTGACGCAGTACTAAGCCTGCAGGAAACAGTCTTTCTCTGGTTGAACACTGAACGGTGGGGAAGCTTTAAGAGAGGCACAAAAACTCTGTATCACATCCATTTTACTTGCATTTTAAAGCAAATTTCCCAAGTCAATGCTAAGCTAATTATTTTCAAGGACAGAGTCTAAGTTAACAAATAAATATATGTTATTTCCATTAATGTTCCAGTGAAGAAGAAAAAATACATTAAATACAAACTCTACATTTCATCAGAAATATTAGCTGTCTTCCTCTAGGGTGAAATCTAGCTTTCCTCAGATCAAAGTTCTGTAGTGCCATTAGAGTTTTTATCCTGCCACATGCACCAAAGAAAAAAAAGAAATAAGCATTTTGTGAAAAACTCTGCCTTCAAAGTTTTTATCCTGCCTCTGTTCTGACTCGTTATGAAAAAATTTTCTCTGCTCCAGAGGAGAGACCTATACTTATGACTAAACTTCCAAGCATTCCCATTTTGTCAAAAACAGTCCTCTATAATTTAACAGCAGCTACAAGAACTACATTTTCAAAGCAGCTAGATGCCAGTAGGCCTGCAGAATTCCCGGCGTCTTCACAAACAAAATTTCCCAGGCAAACAACTCCCTGCACAGGTGGGCCTCAGGTCATCAGTCAATGTTGAAAATGTCAATCATTAAATGTTATTGTATTTGTTACAGTGAAAGACAAACTACTTTAATAGATTTAGAATTCTGACTCCTTTTATAACTTGCAATTTAGATTTAGATAAGGCAACTGATCCTTAAGATCTTAAACTTGAAATAAATAAAAATCATTTAGGTAGTGGTGATTAAAACAACAGTAAATGGTATCACTACTCCATATGAAAAATTTAGTATTTTGAAGATAACTTCAATACTTTCAGATTTGAATCCTAAAAAATTTAAAATTTAAATCCATGTGAGAAGTAAATGAAATGTCTGTCCATGGACCAATACCATTGCTCTGTGGATAAGGGCACATTTAGACAACTGGATGTCTGTATTTAACTGAGAGGTGGTTGAAATCACTAGACCTTAGATAAAATGTAAATGTACCTTTACTAACTTTGTTTCAAACTTCAATTTCCAATTAAAGAAAAAAAAAATCAGAATTATTTCAGTAAAATCCCAAAACTCTAGGAGGGCATGTGAGAACGTCCAACAACCTGTCTTTGTTTTATGCACTGCAATGTACCTCTTCCATAGGTTTAAACACAGTGCTACCTCCAAGACCACACATGCCTGTTTTGTGTAGGTGCCCTGGCTCAGAGTCTGCTCTCATCTATAGCTACCACTGCTTCTGTACGAGATGAAACTACAGGGGGAAAAAAAAATTCTGAATTTTAAGTATTCTACTTCATAATATCTAATTTTTTTGTCTTTCTAGAAAAGCAAGCTTTTGCTATCTCTAAAACACTCAATCCTCCCACGCACGTGCTCTATTTCTGCTTTCTGAGAGTACACACTTCCTTACACCGAGCTCGTATCATCTTATGGAGTGACAGAGCTTCATCTCACCCAGCTCCAGGTTCTCCATGAATATTAAAACAAAAGAGATCGTGGGAAGGAAAGTGGAATATTGGAAAGGACATTTGAGGAAATCCTCTTAAGAATTACTGAAAATACCTCATAATAATAAAAAGGAAACTAGGTCACGTCCTTCCCGTTTTTTATTCCTCATTTCAAATAAAATATTTATTTTAAATAATTTAATAAAGAAAACAGAGAGAAGAACCAAGGAAAATCTTTAATTTCTGAGGAAATATAGTTTCCTAAGTACTTGAGAGGATTTTGTCTTAAGGCAAGAGAAGGAGCTAGGGTGAAGGAGAGAACAGATACCTGAAGAAGAGAAAAAGAGTTCGGAAGACATGATTTTACTTGCATTCTGACACATAAAGGATTTTTTTTTTAACTTCACAGAGTGCAGGTAGAGACACTGAGGTATGTCTTTAATGAAGAAAAAACAAAAAAACCCCAAAACAAGCAAATAAAAAACCCACAAAACCAAGCACAAAACATATACACACACACACACACACACACACAGAGGCAAAACCCACCAAATTACATAGAGACATACTGTCCTATACCTATTACAGTAGTTTTAGCAGTAATGTGCCCAGAGAGCCTTATTTGCTGAAATATTTTGTGTCATCTGAAATAACTGCAGGGATATGGAGCCATTTAGTCCTGCCTTCATTATGTCATTTTCCTCCCGTCCTCCCCACAGAATATTTGCTTTGTGTCAACCTCCACAGTTTTACCACTCCCTGGAGGGAGACTGGGCTCCACAGTCATTGTGAGCCAGAGGACAGATGAGTGTGATGTTGAGATTACCATTATTTCCTTTATTGTTTACATTAGAGCAATACGTAGAGGCATCAACAGAAATCAGAATCTCTCTGTAAGATGGTAGGAGATGGAATTTTCCTGGATATTAATTAAGCAAGGCAGAGGTAGTAAAGCAGAAAAAAGATCCCATAAGATCCCTCAGTGGTAGATCAGGGGAAGAAGTCAGTAAAACTTAGGTCTTCTGTACTATAGCTAAAATCATACAACAAGGAAATTTTGATTTCATAATGCTGCAGCTTTAATTTTTTATGATGAACAAGGTGAACAGAATCTACATCTTTTTGCAGCAAGCTGGCCAAATACCTCCTTGTAACTCATCAAGTAACTCATCACGTAATCTTCCACTGAAATGGATAGTCAAACTTTTGTTTTCCCTAATCTTTCAGGTTTTTGAAAATCACTATTTCTTCTGTAAAAGGAAAACATTTAATTCACTTGCTACCCCTCAGAATTCCTCCAATCCTTTCCTACTCTCTTTCTGATTCCCTGTAGTTCTTGCAGGAAACAGAACCTGCAAGTACGGATTTGGCTAGAGAATGCAGACATGGTAATACTGTAATCCCAGTTGCTCACAGACAGAAGTAAAATTACCTTCAGGTACAAAATTTTTACCATATCCAGGGGAATATATACTCCACATTCAGCTGGCAGCATGTCCAGAGATGTTATGCCTTACACAAGGCAGGTCATAAAACCTTTATTATGAAGAATCTGAGTAAATTTTAAATGGTACATAAACTTTCTGGACTAACATGAATTTTGTGTATCACATGGGTGACAATTAATGTTGTCTTTTTGATGGTATGAAACAGGTCCCACTCCTTAGAGAATGCAAATTTTAAGCAGAGTGATTTTCCCTTCTTTGCTGGCAATCAGCATTCATTTTCTTGCTTAACTCAGAATATGAGGAGTACAGCAGTCATGTAAATAATCAGATAAATTTGCCCTTTTATTTACTTTTTGTGTTAAGGATCTGTTCACCCTCCATTTAATATCTTTGGTCTTTGCTAGATCAAACAATGATAAGGGTGAAGCAAAACAAAAGCAATTCAGCCAAACAAACCCCAGACCTTTAAATTTAAAGCAATAATTGCTAGAAATTTTTGAAGAAACAAAAATTTTTACATAAATAAAAATGTCAGACTAGCTTGTTTATTGTTGGCAATTGAGAGCCTGAATACAAGAAATTAATGATTAAGAAATATGTATAAGTTGCCAAATTTACATGGATTGTACATAGGATTTTTTTAAACAAAAATAGCTATCATTTTATCAGCATCAAAAACCATTTCAGACCTACTTTGTGACATTCTGCGAAGATAGTTGCAAGAAAAATGCATTCACGAATTGTTGGAATAAAATCAGCAACCACCATATAGCAATTTTATTAAAGAATTGGTTCTTTCCATCTTCTTTACAATACTCTCTGTTTCAACTGCTTAGACTACACTGTACTCATGCAGTAAATCTAAGTCTACAAACATGAAAGCTGAGAATTTCTTATATTTTCTCTAAGGAAATCTCATTTTCCTTACATCTGAGAGAACGCTTGAGATTCACAGCTTGAGCACAAGAGTAACTTTCCTGCAGGCACCATAGAATCAATCCCCAAAAATTTCTCCCATTTGAAGCACCTGCCATTCCAAAAAGGAGAAAAGGCAATGACAAATTGCTTAAACTGTACCAGTGTGTTAGAGACAAGCATTACTGAGTAAAGCAAGGAGGAGAGAAGAGTGTTTTTCTGTGAACAGCACTGATGCTGCTGGAGCCCTGCCACAGCAGCAGCCACACCTGGCTGGTCAAGGACCTCAGGAGAGGAAAAACATCTGGCACCAGCCCTTCTTCCAGGCATTCACAGCAGCAAGTTGTGGTTCAAGGGCGTAGACATGTGACTGAACACCTGTGTAATGGGTAACTTGATGCACTGGTTTGGGCTGGGATAGAATTCTTAGTAGCTTGTATGGGGCTATGGTTTGGATTTGTCGTTAAACCTGTGTTGATAACATAAGGATGTTTTACTTATTGCTTACACTGCAACAAGGTTTTTTCAGTTTCTCACACCATCCTGCCAGGACAGCTGACCCCAAATTACCACAGGGATATCCCAGATCATAAGGGATCATGTTGAGCAACAAAAGCTGGAGGAAGAAGGAAGAGGAGAGGATGCTCAGAGTTATGGCATTTGTGATCCCAAGGCATGTGTGATAGAGCCCTGCTCTCCTGGGGATGGCTGAATACCTACCTGCACATGGGAAGTGATGAATGAATTCCTTGTTTTGCTTTTCTTGTGTGCACAGATTTTGCTTTACCTGTTAAAGTGTCTTGATCTCCACTCATGAGTTTTGTCCCTTTTACCCTTACAATTCTCTACCTCATTCCAGTGGGAGAAACAAGTGGCTGAGGGAAGCCAGCTGACCTCTGGGATAAATCATGACATGTGCTGTAGCCCAGTACTCAACTACGTGCACAAGTGAGTTGATCCAGAGAGAGCCACAGTTACCCACCCCACGGGACTCAGCAGTCAAGAAGCAAGACATTAACACCTCCAGCTCAGGTCAGATCAGTTCAGATGAGTTTACACACACTCTGGAAGACAGAGACAAAAAAAAGCTTTGCTGACCTCAAAAGGAGGTGCTCAGACCACAATGAATAATATTCATGAAGCTGAATTGGCCCAGAACCAAATAGCACCAGTGAACCACAAAAGTGTATGAATCACAACTTGATTGGTTGTGAGCTATTCCGAAACAAGATATTTCTCTGTAGAGAAAGGTCACACATTCAGAAACCGCTCCTTTATTTCAGCAGTAACCAGGCAAATAATGTGGAGTAACTCCTCAGGGCTGCTCTTGAGGGAACAACACCCCCATCATCTCTGAGGGAAAACAAAAGTCTTGGGATACAAAATTCATAGGCATACCTTGTAACCCAGAAACTGAGAGCCCTTGGAAAGAAGCACACTGTCCTACTCAATAAGCATAAAAACAACCAGAGTTGTTCCAGGAAATGGGGAACATAAGTTTATAGTAATTATTGTTTGGAATGAATAATTCACCCAGCTCTAATTATAATCACGGGAGTCTGGGAAATTATTGATGAAGGGTATCCCATAAACCTCTAATAACAGCTGAAAAAGAAAATAATATCTGGTATATTTAGTGCTAAATTCTACATTAATAAAAACCAATATACTATACATTCTTTTCCACCCATCTATTTAGAAGTTCTACAGCATATTTTATACACATGGAAGTAGAAGACTACCTAGTAATAAAATGTACTGGGTCTAGGAAATTCAGACACTTTCTGGAAAGGTCACTTGTTTTCCCTGAGTCCTGGGCCCCATCTGTGATAGATTTGCCTGTCTTCCTGTCTCAGAAAGGAAAATTTTTCATAAATAAAAGAGGAAGATTCAAAAAGAGGAGATCCTGCAAGCAAAATTAAGCACCAAGAATTGTTGTCAAATCCACAATAAATTTAGAGCAACTAAACAGCTAAAATTTTAAAAATCAACATCACTAAGGTAGGTCATTATAAATCACAGGTCTTCAAGCCATTTTTCCATTTTTTTTTCCTGACATGTGTAGTCCTTTCTTACTTCAAAACTGTGAAACAGCCATTAAGAAAATGCTGTACCAATGTTGCTTCACTCCTCCTTTCTACTCCTGTGACTTCTGTGGATAGATTAGTGGAGAGTCTTGATTTTGGATGCTGCTAAAAATCACTGCACCACCATAAGTTACAGTTTAAGACATAAGATGGGCCATATGTCACAAGACCAACATAGAAAACCCCCTTTATTCCATTCTACTTTTTTTCTAATATTAATGATGTTTTTTCACTAATAGTATTACCTTTTTTTAACAACTTCTTGTAATAAATTTTAATAACACTGGAATAGAAAGAACTTCTGCCTTCTGCTTATGGGCAGGTGTCCTCTATTGGTCTAATGTCTAAGCGTGGCTCTGAACTGCAGACAGCAGCAGTGTGAAATATTACAGATGAAACGTTAGCTTGGATGAAGCCTGACAGTAAAATTTGTCATTGTAGTAACAATTATTAACTTCGTATTTTTATTAACCTATTTAATTCCTAGTTGTATGGGGGTGTGAATAAACAAGTAAAAACCCTACAACCCTCACTACACTGCAAAGCCAGAGTATTCATAGCTATTAAAGAGCACTTTAAAAAAGAGATCTAGTCATATAGCTGAAGTCATAGAATCATAGAGAACACTTAAGGAAAAATAAGGCCATTATAAATACTTTTTTTTGTTGTTAAATCTAGAAAATTTTCACTGAATTAACTCTTTATCTCAGAAGAATTAATTATTATGTCATTGAATTTGCAAGATGCATCTTTCATTTTTTTTCTTCAATTTTATTAACAAAAAATCCCAGCAGGATAGGTACCTATAGCAGCATGTCATACGAAGAGACATATTAATATGGGTCATGCAAAGAACATCTACATATGACATCTGATCCCATCTTCCCCTCTGTTCCACACCAAAACCTCTACTGTCACTTCCAGTTTTAAAAGCCTTAAAATTGGGTCAATGTTGTATCTTGATCAAAGCAAAACTACGACAGCAAAGTCACCTGCTGAAATTTTACTTTTCCCACTACTGCTTTACAGGTGCACTGTGACTGCTTTTTGGGGGAAGGGGTTTGTAATCTTAGAAGTGCAGACCTCAGATATCTTATTTTCTCACTTAACTATCACTAATTGCAATGCATAACAGATGCAGCAATATAGCTTGTATGACAGCTTCACAAATACCACATATGCTCTTTTATACTTTTAATTAGCACTTCCTTCCAAAGTATATGTGATGAAATTATTCGAAATTAAGGAAGTCCCACAAGACGCTGTTCTATCTCTCCATTCAATTCCCCATTAACATGAGTTCTCCATCTCCAAGATGTAGGAATGACCTCGGAATCCTCCATTAATCTGCAGAATGCATTGCCATTTGCCTGAGGATAAGACAGGCAGAGCAGCTCTTTGGGGAGTGTGCCTGGGTTTCCTTCAAGCCTTTTCAACTACCATTGCTCGTGGAGCAGCACTGAACACATCACAGCACATGCTGGGCTCCCAGGTGCTAGATTTGTTAGGTATGTGCCAGCCTGCATCTAAACTCGTTTAGATAGATCTAATCTCTCAACCATGCCAGCACACTTCATCAATTAGTAATAAGTCTGTGCTTATATTATAGACCATTGTGCTGGTTTTGGCTGCGGGTGAGTGAATTTTCTTCACAGGAGCAAGGATGGGTCTGTGTTTTGGATTTGTGCTGGAAAACAATGTTGATAACACAGGGATGTTTTGGTATGGCTGGGTAGTGCTTGCACAGCATCAAGGCCGTTTTTGCTTCTCATCACACCCCACCAGTAAGTGAATTGAGGGTAAACAGGTTGGGAGGGGGCACAGCCAGGACAACTGACCCCAACCGATCAAAGGGACATTCAACACCATTCAGCATTATGCTCAGCATATAAAGCTGGGGAAGAAGGAGGAAGAGGGGAATGTTTGGAGTGATGACGTCTTCCCAAGTCACTGTTAATGTGTTGGAGCCCTGGGAATGGCTGAACACCTGACAGGTGACAGGATGCGGTGAATTAATTCCTTGTCTTTCTTTGCTTGTGCGCATGGCATTTATCTACCTATGAAACTGTCTGCCTCAACCTACAAGATTTTTCACTGTTATTCTTCTGATTCTCTCCCCCATCTCACCATGTGGGAGTGAGTGAGGGGCTGGGGCAGACTTAGCTGCCTATGAGTTATTGTAGAGAAGGAGAGTGTTTTCAGGTATATAAAAATTATAAGCAATATCTTTCTGACTCTTCTTTCCACCAGTCTTTGTTAGCACTCAAAATGTACTTGCACTTCCTTCCCTTAACTCAATTATGACATTAATAAATAATTAATAAACATTTAGTTGGACAGAGTATGTAGTATTTGAGCTTTCCTGTAACTGAAGCACAATTAATCCCTCAGTCATAATCACAAAATGAGGACATACAGAGTTTAACGGTGTTTTTCACATGAGAATATGTCTTATCACTAAAAATACCAAAGTCTAGAAGATCTGCACATCCTACCTTTATCCCATACCTGGGAGACATACTAAAAAAATTGATGAAGTAGGCTTTCTTTAAACAACAAAAAAAAGCACCCTTATTTAAGAAGTAAGCACTGCGTGGCAGCAGGTTTATTTCAATATAGGATGAAATATTAACCTTTCCTATATTGCAGTGGCTATTACAGGTGCACGTGGTACAAAACATTACACAAATATATTTTTTGGTTTTGCTATAATTGCAAAACTTTTTCATATCAAAATGTTTCAACTGTCTTCAATCTTGAATTCATTTACAGATTGTTTTGGGAGATTAAGCAGATAAAGAGAAATGCTAGCTCAGAAAAACTTATTATCAAAACACAACCATCTTTTTATATGCTTTCCCTGAGTCTTGCTGGGAAACTTTCTAGGGAGGGATGAGAACCTGCTCCTATTGGTGTGAGCCATTACAGTAGTACCTGTTCTATTGCTTAAAATTTATGATGAAAGAAAACTCCAACTTTTTGCCTAACACTTTCTTATTATTAATCTTAGATGAAAACTGGAAAGGTTTAAGAAAAGATTCAATTAAGAAATATTCAAATTCAAATTTGAATTTAAAAATTCAAATAAGAAATAAAAATTCAAATAAGAAAACAGTCAATTAAGTTGAACTTGAAATCTTCCAGCTCTATTCATCACAATTCTGCGTCAGATGCAAAAATTTAGTATAACGTTGTTGACTCTACTGAAGGTTTTTAAGCTTTACAGAAGTATAAGTTATAAAAATGTAAACTTAGTAAGTTTGCTTGGCATAAATAAACTGTAGCATATTCATATACAGAAAATATCCTACTATTCCAAAGAATTAAGTCAACCCTCTCTTTGGTTAACAGTGAAAAATAAAGGTGTGTTACTATTCTTCAGTTTGACAAAAATTATTTGCATAGTCAGTAAAAGCTGTATTGTAACACCTGAAAAAATGTGCACAAGAGATCCTCACATACTAATTTTCAAAAGTGAATAAATTCCAGAAACAAGCTCAAGAGAAGTAGCTCCTTGCTCTGGTGGTGGTGATATTGTGATAAGCTGAGTACCAGGAACAACTGATTTGACTCCATGGAAAAGAATTCCAATAGTGTTTCATGCATATATAAACAAATCTATAGTATCTTCAGGATAGATAGTCAGAGACACAGCTCTTGGGACCAACATGCGACCAACAAGGGGAACTGCAGAGAAAGTGGGAGACTGGCAAGATGAGGGATATTTGCAAGCATATCTGGGCAAATGGATATTCCATTTCAGATGTGATGATGTCCCTGCTCATATCAAAGTCCAGCACAATAAGTTTAAGATTTAATGAGTAAACATCATTACGCGGAACAAGACTGAAAAAAGGAAAATTCTCCTGGGCTATGATTATGTTACTCTTAATTTGTTTGGTGGCTTGGAGCAAATCTCTAACTTATAAGTCTTGCAGAGGTAGTTCAAGAAGCGTAAATCATATTTGTAAAATAATTTATGCAAAGCTTATATTTCATTTTTACTAGAGATGTGTCAAATCTCACCTGTGCACTATCAAATGGGCTGAAAGCTGGATTACTGATATCCTTCTCTTGTATTTTTTTTCACAGAGGAAGACTTTTGTATTCTTTCTGAAAATTCTTGTACCTCAGACATACCACTTGAAGTCTTACATTTTTGTCTTCAAACTGATACTTGGAACATTCTTGTGGCCTCCCACTCAGTTTGGAAATTAAAACTCGATATACAAGTAATTTCAAAACAATTTCCCTAATTATTTTCTCCCAACTGTCTTGGACATTGTCACTTATCTTGCTCCCTACTCAGTGACAGCATTAACATTTACACTTTTGTCTGAGGATGGATTCACATATGTTCTTTCCTAAAGTACTTCTGAACCTGACAAAGTCTGATGCCAACCAAATGCCATTTGGGACGGGGAGTCAGTGAGCCAAAATAAAATTCTGTTGTATATATGATGATTTTTTTTCAGACTGAAAGGACCTAGATTTCTTTTCTGCAGTATCCCAAGAAAAGAGGACAATAATCTTGACACCCACACAAATTGTGCAACTAAATCTTTCTTCACATACCAGCTATGTAGCAGCCAAACCATAGTAACCAGTAACAGTCATCCAAAACTCTTCTGCTTACTGAACATAGTCCTTAAACCCAACTGTTGATTTCACTTCTATACATGTTATTATACAAAACTACCACTCACAGATGCTACTACATGAAATTACAGACAAACAGAAACAGATGAACATATAGATAAGTGCGTAACACAAATTTAGCTACGAGGAAGAAGGAGCAAAAATAAAACACAACACAAGCTGTGTTCATTATTATGGAACTTACCTGAAAAATAGTTCTATCTAACTATCCTGAAGAACATCTTTTCTGAGATCTGCCATGGAAACTGCAGTATGGCTGTGCCATCAGGAAGCTTGGATTCTGATCTTTTCCAAAAGCAGAGAAGCGACAGGCACTGCCACCCCCTGCCATTCACTTGACAGGTTTGGGATGTATGCCGATGGAGAAAATGCAAATATTGAGAAGTTTAATAATTTGTTTTCCTTGAAAAAGAAATATATGTAAAATAACTTCTTGCCCCTTTTTTTTTTTCCCCTGTCACTTCTATTAAATTGTAGTACAAATAAAAATGTACATTTTAGAGCTTTGTTCTGAGGGCCTGTTTTCTCTCTGACAAACACTGCAGATGCATTTTGGAGGTGGTAAAGTAATGTGACCTTACGAACAGCAAATATATGACAAAGGCAACTTGTTAAACCAGCTTAATAATGCTAATACAAACAAGGTTAGTTCAGTTTAATATCATATTTTACGTCTTTCCCAAAGAAGTTTTAGATGCCCCTGAATGTGTTCAAGGCCAGGTTGGAGGGGCCTCTGAGCAACCTGGTCTAGTGGAAGGTGTCCCTGCCCATGGCAGGGCAGTTGGAACTAGAGGATCTTTGAGGTCCCTTCCAGAACAAGCCATTCTATAATCCAATGATCTATATGCTATTTAATAACAAAACATACAAGCAAGACAAATGAGTATTTCACTTAATGAGACTATACAGGGCTTGACCCATACAGGGTTCTGAATCTGATGGATTCTTTTCAGTTGGGTGGGGGTGAAGGCTTAAAGAATGACATGATCTATAAGGCAGTATATTGATAGCAAAGGGTTCATTTCTGGACAAAGGACTCTCAACTTTTCCCCTTACAGCTAAAACCTACACTCATGTCCACAAGTGTAGAAAGAGTGGTGGGATGGGTGGATTTGCTTCAGACCTAGATACCTGATAACAAAATTTGACTGTGCATATTGGTGAATGAGATCAAAAGGATAATTGCTATGCGTGCTAATTGCCTCCATAGTACATCAAAGCTGCATGAATTAGTTCTTTCAACTACATAGAATAGTGCCATTTAAATATTTGTTTTAGCAAATGCCTAGCTTTGCAGGCATTGAAATGCATATGAACTAAGGGACAGCATTTGTTGAGTAAAATACTCTTCTCAAAATAGGCAATGAATATAAGGTGCAAGAAAGTAAAAATTTTCCAACTTTCATGAAGGGATAGCTGAGGCATTGACTTCCTGAGTTTCAGGCAGTTTCATTCCTCCCAAACTTTAAAAAATTTGCTCTGAATGCTGATCAAATAGCTCACTAGCTTCTGCTTTTGTTTATAATAAAAAATTAAACCAAGATAGTGCAAAGTGAAGTCACTGTGGAAACCGATGAGCCCCTGAATCTACACCACCATAGGCACAGCACCAGAGAGAGCATCCATTACTTGTGTAATCCCAGGCTCATAATGAATGGATGCCCAAATGCTGTGTGACCTCTGAATGGTCTTTAAATGCCCAAATCAGAAATTTCCGTAAATCAGTAAGAGGTATTGTTGTTCTTGCTTATGCTTGTGTCAGAGGAGAACTGAGGCCATCACCAAGTTGTTTGTAAAACCATCAGCGCTGCAAGCAAGGATCTTGGTGTCACATTGCGCAGCTCGAGATGATCATGGTGATAAACAAAACAGCTTCAGAATAATCCAGCACAGTTACCAGGATAAAATTAAAATAAATCATCAGGTATTCCAATTTACCAGCCCTACAGCATTCTTCATGGCAGTGTTCAAAACACTCCCTTTCCACCCCCACCATTTTCTCTTTACAACCTGTTAAAATAACACTGTCTACAATTACAGGGTCATTTGTTATGCATGATATAATAGACTGCAAATATAAAAAGGCATTATCATTACTTTTGTCCTTTGTTCTTTCAGGCCAGAATATTGCATAGTTCTTTACTTTGACATTTATTGCTTTTAGATTGGTAATAGAATGGTTTGTGTTGCTCATTATCTTGAATGATGATAATATTAGAGTTTGGCGAGCCTGCGTTCCCTGTTAAGTAAAGTAAAAGCTTCATATAATTTACCAAAGGTTATTACTGGACAATTACCCACAATACAGTTCAAGTCTAATAAACGTTAGCCACATTCACTCTTAAATACCACATCTGTAGTATGGTTCCTAGGAAACTGCAGAGAGTGATTTAAGTCATTTATGTGCATGGAAGGAGGAGGGGAGTTTAAATGTGCATATGTATATCTGCGGCTTTATATGTATTTTTAGTGTTTATTAATGGACAGTCCTTAGGGAAAGGAATTATTTGAAAGACGCACCTAGCTGGGACTCTGAGAAAAGAATGGGAGGGAAGGAGGGATAAGGTATAACCTCAGTTTTCTTATTATTGGGAATGATGGAGTAATTTCATATTTAAATTCCTAAAAATTATGTCAGATTTTGGCCTAAGATTTTACACAAGATCTTGTGCAATTGCCTAATGTATTAAATTAATCAGTTAGCAAGGCATGAAATTCAGAGCCTGGTTTCATCCTCCCACCACTTTTACCTCTGACCATAAAACATCACCTCCTCACCAGCAGCAGGGCCCCATTCTGGGCACACTTCACCACCTGAAGCCAAGGAGTGGCTCCATTCCTGGGGAGAGTGATTGAGGGTTTTTCACCAGGGAAACTTGCTGGGCTGGGGATCCTTGACAATCCCCTCCAATTCTGAGACTTGCAGATATTTATATGTGTATAACACTCTGTACACAGGCACACACATGTATACAAACAACATTTTTTTCTCCCTGTTCCTTTTCTGTTTGGTACTCTAGTTTGCCTGCAGCCATTTATGTTCAATTTATGTTTATCAGTTCATTTCTCTAGCAGCTGCACTTTCAATGAAATGTTTCTATTTGGTGCCAAGTAATAGTAGCTGGAGTTATTTGCCCTATGAATCTCAGTAGATTAGTTTTTGTAATTTACATACATATCCAATTGCTACCAATTTTCATTGACAGTTTTCTCTTTGGACTTTGTTTCATTTCTATTTTTGAACTGTAACAGTTTCAGACATACAGCTCTCCGTAAACTTTATGATATACCCTGCATTATTATAGTTATCTAGTAATGCAAAAGTGAGAGAAAACCTTTAAATGTTAGAATAGTCAGCAGAAAATGAAGTTAATGTTTCATGAAATAAATGCCATAATATGAAAAACTTATTTTAATGGAAATTTGTTCAAAGTCTCAGATGTTTCTTTTCTGGCTAACAGCAGTTACTATTCTTCACATGAATCATAAAACCCAGACTGATTAGGTCATCTGGTTCCTCTGTATGGCAATAAATAATTTTAAATATACACAGATTTGCAGTTATGATGATCTGACACAAGATGAGTACGAGCCTGTGGATCTAACTGCAGCCAGCTGACACACCTGCCATGGGTATGCTCTCAAGAGGGAGCCTATTGATGGCTGGTATTTCTGATGTTAGAGCCAGATAAGCCGTAAACCAAGATAATGCTCTTCCATGCTGTGCTAGAAATGCTCAAGCAGATGTTCAGGTGAAGCAAAAAAAAGCACACAATTGCTGCTATTAGATCACTTGATATTATAATAGGTGGACAGGTGCAGGCAGAAGGTGCACACCTGCAGAGCTGGGCAGGTTTGCTCAGCGTGGGCCCAGTGCAGGCATCTCTCAGGGTAAGGGGAGGCTTTCCAGGAGCTGCTGTGGCATTTCAGCAGGACTCAATGAGCACAGGCAGAAGCTGCACAGACCCATTCAGAAACAGTTCACCCTCAGTACACAGCAAGCCCGGGCCCCATCTCCCACCCTGTGCACAGCAACTGGATGCACAACAACATCTACACGTGTTTGGTGTGGGGCTTAGTGCGTGCAGCTGTAGCACCACTGACACCTGAGACGTGCAGACCTGCAAACTACAGCTTTTGTTAAAATCTGGAAAGCAGCAGGTGCTGCTGCAACAAGGCTGCTGGATGTCTGGAGAAGGCAATGAGCACTGCCCTCAGAGTCTCCTCCCAGACCTTCAATATTAATGAGTATTTTCAAAACAGCCTGGACAACTTAGAGATACAAATTAAATCAATGTGCTTGTTACTTCCACCTGCTTTCAAGACTTCATCTTAATTTTAAAAAGCACAATGGCAGTATACACAATGAACAGGTCTAAACTTTCAACTTTCCTTGTCCTCTGGGCTAGAAACTGGGAATGAATTCCATGGCACAGCAAAGATACAAGGTAGTAGACAGCTTTCCCATATGAGAAAAGAAATTAATTCCTCCAGGTTTGTATTTCTTGACAAAAAAAAGTATGAAATTTTTCCTGTATTGTCACCATTCAATAAATGAAAAGAAAAAATTCAGAAAAACATGTTCAAATCTAAGCAATAAAAATGCAACTACATTTTGATGAACACTGTTGCATTCAGAAGAACAACGGAAACATTCAACTGTGCAGTTGTTTTTATAATACAGCGTGTTCCAAAGAGACTTCTTTTTTTTTTATTTTCAAAACTGAGGCAGGATCCTCATAAAATTGAAGAGACTGCTCAGAATCTTATAACTGAGCTGCACATAGGCTAAAAGTCAGCCAGAAGAGAGAGAAGTCACCATGGAGCTTAGTAGACAAATCAGGTAACAGAAGACTCTAAATCAAGCAAGGGCAAGTACTATTGATGCTATCTTCCCCCAGATGGGTACTGGTGATGAATGTGCTTCAAATGCCAATAATCTCAACCTTTGTTCAGTATGATACAAGCTTTGCATTACATTATTGGCAAACACCTTGCTGCTATTTGCCACTGCACTGCCATTTGGTGCCTGCCCAAATGCCAGGCAAACGTAGCACACTTCTCAAATGAAAGTGACCTTGATGCCTGAGTATATTTTCTTTGTCTTGTTCAGTCCATTTTAAATGAAAGTCCTACTGACAGGCTTGTATATTCATTTTAGTTTTTAATAGTTCATTTTCATGTAACAGCTCCTAAAACATAGGAAATCCTTTTTGATCTATTTGTGCAATTTATGCTTACACATCCCCTGGTCAAATCTTTTAAAGGTTTCACCTCTCTCCAGGCCTCAGCCAGCACTGTACACCTTGGCTACAGGAGTTTCTTGCTTTAGGTACCAAAGTAGAGTTTTGAATTTACTCTTCTCTCTCCACAAATATAATTTCTACTGTCATTCTTGTCCTTAGTACATTCATATTGTGGTTCAGAACAGCAGACATATCAGTTAAAATCCTCTCTTTTCCTGGAAGAACCTGAACCTACATCTCTGTCAGGGCACAGAATGTTACTAACCTGTTACAACTGTCCTGAGGTGTAGATTTTAGTGCTGCCTTTTCAAGCTACAAACAAGAGGAATTGCAATTTTCTCTGGTTGAATTAATTTTTTTCTATTTAAAAAGTGGCATAAAAAATTCAATCGTTAAGAGTTCAGGCTTTTCTGACACACAGCATCAGCCACAATACCTGAAACACTGTTGGCACTATAGAGAAAGTACACACCTCTACCACCACAAACAGATCACAACAGCACCTTCAATTTCCTACCGCATAATATAAGTACACATCCCTCTCTTGCCTATAAATCCCTGCAGGAACACAGCTGCAAAGGAGCACCTGCTCTGCTGACTACAGTAGCTCAGTTTTAGCCCCAGAGGGCTTCAAACGACAGCAAGGAGTTGCAAAGCTCGTAAGTGAGGCAGTAGCATGCTTGAATTCATGCAATTCAGTGTCCTTGAAAACACTCTGCAGTCGGTACCAGGTCAGCACTGCTGTTGCACAATTTTTTCTCAATGGGAAAAGTCAGGATATCCCGTGTTTCTTACATTCTAACACAGGCACATGCATTCTAACACAGGTACCAATATTCCCATCTAAGAAATGCACTCAGGAACAAAAGCCTCAATCAAAATATGTCTGCAGCTGGTGTATACCTGCAAAAGCAGTGCTGCAGTGCCGAGTTCTGAGGACTGATAGTGATTTTGCCTTGTTGGAAGAAGTCTAAGGCCTGAGTTAAACAGACACAGGGGAAAGTGATATGCTAATGTATCCTGGCATAACAGAGCTTGAACAGGAGTCTTACAACTGCAAAGAAGTTTGTCTTCCCAAGGGAAGCAGTTTGAAGTTTGCTTTAAAAGAAAAATATTTTCATTTTCTGAAGAAAAAAAAGTATTTCCTGGAAGATTTTGGAACCCTAAGAAAACAGAAAACAAATTTACCTCCTCAGGAATTTTACCATAATATGCCTGACTTTTTTAACAAATAAAACATAATTAACAAATGTTTTCTAGTCTTATTCTTGTTCCAGAAAAAATAACACTATAAAGCAAATAAACTTTTAATCTTTTTGTCTTTTGCTGGTATCTATTCATATTTACCTGCTCAGAAAGTGAAACAATTGTTATCAGTAAAGTAAATGGTCCAGGCACAGACATTCAAGTCCCTCTAATGTGCAGACAGAGACCTTCATGCTGCTGTGATGCCACCAGGGCTGCACACATCACCTGGCACAGAAGCAGTATGGAAGAGTCTTCTTCTGAATGACTGCCTGTGCCTGAGGCTTTTGGCTGGGCTGCAACGATTGCCACTGGGAAAAAAATGGGCTTTTCTGTGCCCATTGTGTCACCCTAAATTATAGCCTAATCGGTTGCCCAGAGAAGTTCAAATGAGTCATTCCCTAATACTCATTTCCTGTCACTAACAATGTAGAAAAAGGTGAGAAAGCCAAGTCTAGAGCTGCATCTATTTTAGATGCCTGAAGTTATGTGAAATTAATTCTACCAGATACTTATTTTTATGGCTTGTATTGACTCAAAAGATCAGTGACACACAGAAAAAAAGCTGTTATTTTTATTTGCTGCAAATTCTGGATTAGGTTTTGATTCTAACTCCATTCTTGTTAATATTCAAGAAAGTATAATCTGTGTGAAAAAATGGAAAGTGAATGACTACCTTATAAAAAGTGAAGTAGGAACACAGATCCTGTTGTCTAGAAATTCAATTTGTGCTTCATACTGAATGCAGTCCAGGGGGCTGCAGTACATAATGGTGAAGGATAGAAGAGGATGTTTTATAGACTTTTTATGCTTAAATAATCTGTATCTCCAACCTCAGCATAAGGTACATGAAAAGTGCCAGGCTTGATTCTACAAGGCCTTCTTTTGCTAAATTACTTCCATTTTAATTAATGGTGAGGGGATGGACCCCCAAACCCATTCTGATATGTTGATATTACAATAAAATATCAGCCTGGATGAAAATCTAAAAAAGGCACCTAAAACTTAGCAAGTCAAAATAAGCCAATTCTCTGTTGAATCTGGTACCAAACTCCTTTAAACAGCATCTCAAATTTGAGATCATATCTGAACTGTCATGTCTGCTGAGCCTGGGGAGAAGACAGGAGGCTGTGAAGGACCCTGTCCCTTCCCTTCTCCCACTGCAGGTGAGGAAGCAGGTGGGGTGCTCTTGTCAAGGGATGGGAGGAGGTTTGTAGAAATCCCACATGGATCAAGGGATTTCAGCAGCAAAGCTGTTCCAGCTCTTACATATCAGCCTGGCAGAGCTACGTTTATCTCCTGCCTGGGCTAGGTTTGTGGGAGCACAAGTGCATGAGGCAAGGCTTGGCTCGTTCATAAATGAGATGGGGATATGGTCCCTTCTCCAGCACACAGGGTTGTACAGGAGAGAGGAGGGAACTGGGGATTCACAACATGAATGCTTGGAGACTTCTGAAAGCCAAGGAAAAAAGAGAAGAAAGAAAGCCATCCTTAGGAAATCACTTGGAGAGAGACCTCACTTTTCTGCAGGGATTAATTTTCACTCTGGACAACAGCAGAGTAAAGCTCAGCTGTTCCTTATCAGTCTGTACAGGAGAGATGAACCACCCTCTGAAAGCTACCTGCCTTTGACTCTTCAAAGCAGATTTGAGGTCCTTAACTCTGTGCAGTCTATCCCTGAAAAGCTCAGACTCATGCCTTTCTGAATCTTCAGTTTGGCTGCCAAGAAATGAACTTATTTTAGGTTGATGCTATCATCATTTATTGAGCCATAACTACTGAATGGACTCCTTGACTCTTTCTGGGAAATGGTAGTCTAAACCAAAAACCTCTATGTGAACAACTGTCACTCTAAGACAAATGGGAGAAATACTGAAGAGATAAAGTTTTTATATAGACAACATCCCTTGTTATTCTAAGGTTGACCTATAACTTCTTTTAAGTAGCAGACATTCATAGGGCAAAGAAAATAATAAAGAAAAGAAGCAGAAATAATAAAGCAGAAGTCACAACCATGTAATTACAAACTTAGTTCTCATCAATTGTTTCAAACCAGCATAAAAACATTACGAAACCTGGCTTTTAATTCAATATAAAATGAAGAAACAAAAGACCTAAGCACAAATCATGTTTCTTCAGAACTTTCTCCTCAGTTTTATTCAAAATTCCATTCCAAATCCTATTCTTTAAAAATCCTGACCTGCTCTTCTGGACAGGTAAGTCTAGAAACATTGGTGCCGCTTCAGGAAGACATAACTGTGCGAGTCCTCCTACAATTCTTAGTTGTGAGAAAAAGGAAATATACCTAGAGAGACATCTGGTTAATAAGTAAATTAGAAAGTAGGGAATGCAAGATTAATTATTCTTTCTTCTTGTGTTTTAGTTGTTCTTGCTACATCTATCAACATTAAGACAGCTTCTCCCTCAGCCTCCACAGTTCTCTGCAAGACAAAGACACTTCCCATGTTCCTTTCCTGTTTGCAAGACATGAAGAAGAAAGGCATGGCAGTGGCACAAACTCCAGTAAATCTTTTGATCTCCATAGCTGAAACATAAAGGAGTACTTCAGTGAAAGTACTCATATAGCATAAATATAACTGAATTATAGCTCAGAAGTAAATCCCCAAACAACACTGTATGTAACAAACATGATAGAGCTGAAGAGCTTCCAAATTCATAAAGGAGTGATACGTTGTCCTGGACTGGAGGATTTTGTTGTTAGAAGAAAAGATAACTACCATCACTGCAATAAATAAAATAATCCATTAAAAAAACCCCAACCAACAACAAATCAACCTCCTCTTAACCCATTTTACAGTACATTCATACACCCTCTCACTCATGCAAGTTTCTGTGTATAACATATACGAAGTTCACACAACAGGAGGAAAAAGCAAACACCAGTTCTAGAAAACAAAGCCTCACTCACTGCTGTCTGGCATACAGATGTTGTATCAACTTCTTGGATATTCTCCTTACAAAAAAAAAATACCGTATGCAGGGTTAGAGTTTCTGAAAGCACATCTGTTGCTCACGTACAATGGAAATTTCTGAAAGTGTTTTTCTTTACATTGTCACTGTCTCTCTCTTTCATCTTTTCTTTCAGTTGATGGCGTGCAAACATGGATCTTTTACAGTAATTTAGTTTGTTTCTGGCTTTTTAATGCAAAACCAGGTACTATTTGCTTGAGCTGTAGAAATAAATCAAGCTCATTAGGTTCATTTGGGCAAGAATAATTCTATTTCTTGAGTTACTACAGCAGCCAATGCTTTTAGAAAATCCATCAACCCAGAAATGATAATCCTGCATCTAGGCTCTCTTTTCCTGTGTCATCCCTTTGATTCTTTACTGAATACGTTGTCATTCTTTGTACTAAATAATGAGTAGTTTAGAAATATATCTACTGCAAAATAGATAAGATCTCACTGCAACCCAAGGTGTGGCTAAACCCTCTCCCTGAGAAGCACCTGGCCAGTTTTATACTGTTCACTCCCTCTCTTCAAGAACAAATTCACTTTTCTTGTTTATCAGCTAGGGACCACGACTCATAGCACAAAACATGCAGGACATGAATTAAACTTCCCAATTTGCAATGACCTTTACATTAAAAAAAAACAGAGTAGTTTTCCCAGGAGCTGCAGTGTACTTGCAGTTCTCGTTACAAAGTCACTTTTGTCTTCTTTGAAGAGAAAGTCCATTAAGTCCAAGAGTAACACACATATTCATACAGCTTTCAGATTTGCTGTTCTTGGTGGCACAGAGTATTACTGCTCATAGTTCAGATTTGGACTCACTTGAGCAATGCAAATCTAATATGCTATCCCAAATTGTGGTATGTTCACATTTTCTTTTGTGTACACCTGAAATTTAAATTACCTATATAACTCTTCCCAGACAGGTTTTAATTATTCGCTATTTTAAATTATTCAGATTTAACATAGTCTCTGCATAACACCCACTGATTTTTTTATTAAAGTAATTTTGTAAGTACTATGGGTCTGTAAAACTAGAAAAGCCCTCTTTCATTCCCAAATCCATATTCCACTGCTATTAGCAAACATACATCTATGTTGCAGTCCTCATTTTCACATACTTCCATTATAAAATTTTCTTTAGAGGATTAAAATTCAATTTTGTCTTGTAGAAAGGCAAGGGCTGAAAGAGAGCCATGCCCATCAGCATCTCAGATGTAGTTAACTAGCCAGAACCTCACTGCCTCAATAATCTGGTGTTTTAGGAGACTTTCTGATGTTGACAGAGCTGAGCCATCTGCTTCCTACTCATTGAGGCTTCTCCAGGGGCACTGTAAGGGACTGTCCTCCAGGCACACCTCCTGTGCTGACCTCCCTCAAGATGGTGTTTCACTGTTTTGAAACTGCCTTGTAGCTTCCATATTTTTTCTTAGACTGTGTAAAATAGGGTTCAAAGCATTATCTAAGCAAAAAAGAAAATTAGTCTTTTGTTCATCTCTATGCTGAAATTCAAGCTACTGCAAGCCATATGGCTACTCTTCTACTGCTCCAGGGATCATTAAAACAGGGGGCCAGAAGAAGTGGACCAACAAGCATTGACTGCCTGTAAGGAAAACAGGAGGCAAACAGGGAAGGTTTAACTCTAGCACTGCTTTCTCCTGTGACAGAATCCAATGTTCTGAGGACAAAGATGCATCCTTACAGTACTTCCACACAGGCCCTGTTACCTTCATTCTCAATGCAGGACACTGAAGAATGGATTTTTATAAGGTGTTTAGGTGGTGTTTACTTTTTTGTAGTTTACTCTTAAATTTCTCTCTTTGGATCAAAATTATTTGCATGCCTTCTTGCATACCAGTGCAGCATCTGCAAGACAGACAGAAAGTTGCAAGCCCCTCCACATTTCTCTTCCTCATTATCCTAGTAACCCTGTGACTGGGTCACTCTCCTGAAGTCAGAAATACATCTGTCCTCCCTCAAGTTCCCACTAACATCGCAGATGATCATGACAGCCACTGCAACTTTTCCCACTTAACTCCAGTCACAACTTGAAACTTCATGGCACAGCCTGCATTCCCATCCCTATTGCCACAGATCCAAGTCTGCTGAGCAATAAAAAAGCCAACTGCATGCTAAATATACCAAGTAATTAAAGCAAGATAAATGAAACAGGAAGATTTTAATGCCCTTTGTCCTGGACAGTCTGGAATGAGGTGTCTGATTTCTCCAGGTGAGTGACATATTTAAAAGGCCAGGCAGGTTTTTCACCTTGAGTGAGGGGGAGCCAATTATTGTTGAAATATTAGTACAGTTAACACCAAGTAACACCAAGTAACACCAGGGGTGGAGTGTGTGTACATGTTTGTTTCCAGTAACAACTTTGCATTTGAATTTTTTTTGTGGTAGAATTTGTTAAAGGGAGGATGAAATTATTCTAGCTTTTCATTGCCATTGAGACAGGGAAAGCAAACAAGACTCTGTCCATTGAAATTAAATCTTTACAGCGATGTTTCAGTAATCATTTACTGTGTCAGGAATAACAAAAACAGTGGTTTTAGGAAATGGTTTTATATGAACTATCATATTAATACCACATCAATAGCCAAGCTCTGCTCTCTGGTCTCAGAAAAACAGTGTCCTGCGTGGAGTCTACTTTACAGAAGTCAAAACTGTAGGGGCAGACAACCCCAAGGCAAATTCTGTGTAATTCTGTTAAAGCTAAGACTCTTCTGGCTGAACTGTCTCATGACTCTGGGTGCCTTAAAGACACAAGATGGCACAACAAACTGTAGTCTATGCACAAGTATCAACCATCAAGAATAGCATCCAACTCCTAGAGCAAGTAATCAGCAAGATAAATTTTAAAATTTCATCCACGTCTAGATCACCTGTTTAAATACAGGTACAACTGTGTGAAGTGCCTCACTTCTTTCCCTTGTTCATCCTCTGGTCCAAGCAAGCAACCAGCTTCCAGCCCAGCAAGACTGCCTACATTCTTTCCTCAGGCAACTACACTTCTTCAAGAAGTTTCCCAGGGTTTTTTACTTGTTTGTCCTGTTTTGCTTTGTTGGGTTTTGTTTGCTCTGTTTTGCTCTTTTGTTTGTTGTTGTGGGGCTGGAAAATTTTTCTGAGAGTGAGAAGCAATTTTTAAAACTAAGTAGTTATTTATAGAAGTGTCTGCATTCCTTTCAATATTTGCCATACAATATTTGCCTCGTAAGACACAGGAGCTATAATGACAGTCATATAAGAGATGCTCTTGGCACAGCATTTGGCCCTTTGCAAACATCCCTTCACAGATTCTTCATTTGAAGAGATGCTCTTGGCACAGCATTTGGCCCTTTGCAAACATCCCTTCACAGATTCTTCATTTGCTGCCAATGTCAGAGACTGAAGTCTGAAATCTGGACACAGTCAGGACTTGGCAGCTTCCAGGGGGAAACACAACCCACCGTCTGCCAAACCAACGCCCTGACAGATTATGCTGTTACCCTTTCACACTGCTGGTGTGCACCAGCAGCATAAATGAATGAACTGCCTTTGTTCTCCTCATAAAAGAAGGCAGTACAAATGATTCAGGCTGTTATAATTATCTTACCCTGCTCTGCACTCACGTAGGGGCTTGGTGTGTGTTCAGCTTTTGTGTTCATATAATTTTACTGGATAAAATTGTGAGTATTTGTGCATCTGTGAGAATATGTGCTCAGTATTTTTTAATAGAACAAAGACCTAGCTCAGAAACAATTATTCAAAGGCTTTATACCAGGTTTGCCATCAGGCTTTTGTAGCATTTGTACAGCTTTTTTAATCTTTACCCCCATATTTAAATTCAGATAGGTGTTATTAGCAGGCTATTTGGTAAGTTCTTTGGCAAAGTGCTTGGCTGAAATCACTTTATATTTGCTAAACAAGGTCAACAAAACCTGTCAGCAGGATGAGTTATGGGAGTTGCTCAACTTGCTGGGAGATGCACCAAAGAATAATCAACTCTTTACCTTAGATGTTTAGGTTTGGTTTTTAATGTGGCTGCTATTTTAATGAGTTTCTAATTCAGTACAGGCAGTATTGCTTTTAGGAAGATGAGATAGTTTTAGGGATAAGGAGGAAAGTTGACTTTAAGCCGTCAGAGTAACAGGAATGTTCCTTCTTCTCTCTCTCCTGCCCTCTAAGAGGGCAAACTCAAATTCATGTAAATACTTCTACAACAACACAAGCTAATATAGAAAGTAAAATGAGCAGTTACAGTATCATGCATGTTTTCTCTGGCTTTAACTGAAGCTACCTATAGGGCTTTTACAGATGAACTTAAGTCAGTTACCAAAATAAATTTAAATCATCCAACTGACATAGTTATGCCACTAAATCTTCCCAGTCACAAAGATTAACTCACAATTCAGGCCTAAGAAAACTGAGCACTGCTGATGTTCCAAAGCCAAATACTCTTTAGCTTTCCAGTTGGCCCTGGCAAATAGAAAGCTCTGGTTTTGGTGATACTGTTCTGACACCCTTCAAAGACACTAAGAATTATCCATGTCAACCAGAGCCTGCAAATGAGATGCTGGCTTGTACTGAGGAGACAGGTCTGCAACCATATGAAAGTCCCCCAGCGCCAGAGAGCTAAACATCAAACCAGTTGATGCTATTTCACCCGTGATGGGACATCCCCACTTCAGAGCAACACCAGCTGCAAGCGTGCTGTGCTGCAGAAGGTAGGCAAACAGCTTCCCAATAAATCCAAGTCCCCAGTGGATGGAGAGAACATTTTGCGGTATTTAACAACAGAGTCATGCCTGTAACAGAGCTCCACACTCCGCTCAATGGACTGAATGGAGATTAGCGGAGACTGAAAGGCTCTCTCTCATATTTTCAATACAGTAGAGATTTTGTACATTGCTTCTTCTCCTCTCCACCAACCCCCCCTTTTAATTTTTCTAAGGCAGTAGCTGTGTTGTTAAATGTGTGAAGAAGGCAGCTCAGATAAAACTTGTCTTTTGTTCAATGACCACAGGAACAGCCCGCTCCTTTCCAGTGATACCAAGCTGAGGAAGAAGCCCAATATAGAAGTATGACTACAAACTTAGGACCAAAGTATAAATCAGGTTGAAAGGAACTTCAGAAGATCCCTGTGGACTTGAGCAACAGCAAATAATACTCCATTACAGCCAGTAGATCACCTGCTGCCTTGTATACATATTGCTAATTCAGTGAAACTGGATTAAAGTATTTTCCAAGAACTTCACTGTGAGGGACTTCATCAGTTACAACCCTTGTAACTGAATTGCAGTGTTTGTAAAACCTGACTACAAGTGAAAACTACTAGTAAAAACTACTCCAGTCTGATACAGGAACAAACCACAAATAGGAAAGTGCAAGTTATCACTACTGGCAAGAAGTTTCTAAGACGGACTTCAATGAACATGAGAGAAACAGACATGAGGAACAGCAGCCAGCAGATGAATGCATGGTTTCAAATAATGTTCAATTTGTCCAAGGCCTGTGAAACCTTGTTCAGTACCAGCCAAAGACAAACTAGTTTCCATCTTAGTGCCAAACTGGGAACTGGGCTGCCTTATGTAAAAGACATGGCATTGCTCCCTCTGCAACACAGCTGGTAGGTGTGGATAGCATTCAACCCTCCAAGTTTTCCAGTAAATGTTGTGTTAATGTCTTCACAGAAAGGACTTATGTTCCATGCCAGTCAGGGTATATTTTTCAGTGACAATCAAAAGAGAACCTGTACCAGAGCCAAATAGCTACCTTCTCTCCTCCTGGCAGCTCTCCCTCTTATCTACAGGTCTGTGTCTTTGTTAGGTTCATTTTCTCTGTGTGCAGTAGAAATCTCATCTGTTGTACCAAGAGAACAGCTAGTTCTGTTTTGCCCTTGGCAGCCAAGATACTGAACCTCCCCAGTGGCTCCTTTTTTTCTTCTCCCATTCCCAGGCAGCTATAGCATTCTGTGATCTATCCAGAATGGATGAGTCGCTCTCTTGGTTTAGATTTCACTTTTGTATTATTTTCTCTCCTTTGGGAGCATGAGCATAAGAGTGTTTACTGAAGACAAAACTATTAGCAAGTCCAAACTGACTCCCTTTATTTCTGACCATTTATTTTGGGGCTGTATTTTTAGCTCATTTTGTTCTCCTTAAGTCAAAGAGTTGTTCTCATTTATAATTCCTGTAACCAGGCTCTCTTTTTCCCAGCTGACTGCTCGTATACATTGCCATTGCTCTGGACCTGTCATTCAGTAAATTATTTTCCAGAACCTCCAAAAGCATATAGCTTTCAGTATGGCCACAGACTCTTGAGTACTCATTGCTGTGCACATACCCCAAACTGCTGACATTCAAACTCCTACCTAGATGAGCCTCAGCAGCGAAATCCAACCTCTCCTTTAAGTAGACACTACCTCATCAAGGACAACTGCATCAAGCATATGACAAATAGCTGTGGAACAGGAACCACTTGCATGTAGTGGAGTATAATTCAGTTTCATTCATAAGTCAACATTCTAGGCAGGAGAGCAAATCAGAGTAATTTTAAATACTTAGTATAATAACAGTGGCAGAAGAACACTGATTTTCGCTGCATCCCATCTTACTTCTCTCAGTGTTTCAGCTAGCCAATTTTGCATAACTTTCTGCTTGTTCTAGTGCTTTCCACCTTAAGTAGCACTACTGGTTCCAAGGGGACCCCTCACAGCTGGCAAACTAGATGTGTTGCACTTCAAACACAAGCAAGTTTTCAGACTGCTTAGAAAAGGGACAGGATCCTTCCCCATAACTCCCTTCTGTGTCACTTTATATGAACTTTACACTCTGCTAATTATAAATACCACTGTCTTAATCTTCTCCTTATCAGGTCTGGAGATCTTGCAATCTGATCTTGAGAGAAATAGCTTGCAAGCCAAGGGGAAGACACAGTTTTTCTCCAGAAGATACACTCAAAAATTATGTCAACATATGTTTAACCTAAAGGTTTTAACTGCCATAGAAATGAAGGCATGGAACAAGCACCACACTTAGTGCTTTGATTGTAATGAATTTAGTTTTCATGTATTTAATTAACCATAAGTGTTGATGAAAGCAAAATGATAATTCTGGAGCACAGTAAATAAAATGCAATTAAAAACACCAGTGTAGCAACACACCTGGGAGTTACATTTGTGTAAGAATGTGATTCAGTAACAGATTGGGGACTCATATCTCAGAAACATTAGTGTAATATCTGCAAAAAACCTGGTAGATCTCTTTAATTATGGCATAAGCTTAATCAAATTGCAAAAATCTCAGAAACATTTGATTCAGCAGCTTCTTCTTAATGGCAGTATAATACAACTGTGTCCACCAAACAAAATAAATTTCCTCCTGCATGTAGAGGAAAAGCTTTTCATTATTCTTCATGAATACATGATTTTAAGTCCAAACTTCCTCACGCACTGGTCACTGCACAGTAGTTAGAGATTTCCCGTAAAAATGAAGTGAAGCTGGCATATAACACCATCTCATCTTTCCAGCAATAGCAGTTTTCACATATGTACCACATAATAAAAGAATACTAAGTAGACCTGTTGTGACTGATAACAAATTAGGTTGTAAGCTAAACATAGGCCTGGAAGATTTAGAAATTTCTGTCTCTAAAAGTAGAATTAATGGAGCTTACAAAGTCTTACTGAAAGAAAGATGCCTTATTGACTCATTTAGTGTCAAACAACCACCCAGACCTGAATAAAAACACGGGCAACCTTCACAGGGTCATTACCTCACGGATGAGAACGAAATTAGCAGTACCACATCTTAGACAGATAGTCCAGGATTTCTCTTCTCTATTTCTCCTCTACTTCCTCTATTTCTTTTGCCTTACAGTGGGCCACAGAGGCAAGTGTCAAGACCTGCACAGATCAGAGATGTAAGAATTCAGTGGTGTGTGTGTGTGGGTCAGTTCATCTGATCACAATAGGGAGGACCTGGTGAAGAGAGTGACAAAACTAGCTGGAAAAGAAGCAAAAAGTATGTGATTACCCACCCTCTAACACATCACAGAACCTTTACTGAAAGGTTATTTCAAATCAACCTGAGTCCAAAACTGAAAGCTGCCCTTAGAACACTAAGTGAAATTTAAGTATAAACCAGTAAGAAATGAAGATGCAGGAATGCACTCACTGACCCTCCCTGTAGTAATAGCTTTAAAACATCACTTGAAAGACATGGAAAGGGTGCAAAAATCACATTAATTATGTTTGCAGGTGATACTGAAAACTAAGGCAGTATTTGTAGCTGAAAAAATTGAAGTGTGGATTCTGAAAAAGCTATTTCTTGTAGAATATATCCACGTGCCTAATTAGAAGGTAAGTGTGAAATTAAAAAAAGAAACTACAGAGAACTGGTGAGGTAGATTTGCTAAAATAAATATGATCTAGGACAGTGGCAAAGAACAAATTTAAAATAAGTTTGCAATCAAGCAGCCATTAAACACACAGAGAAAAAGAAGTAGGAGCTTCCCACCCCACACAACCCAGAGGCTTAGGAAGCACATTCTGGACAAGCCCTGAGCACTCCAATACTCCTGTGAGAGAGTACAGCACTCCTGGGCTGTTTAAGGGACTCTGGTGTAGCAGGTGTAAGACACTACCTTGAATTCTGCGTCCTTCTGGACAGGAGATCTGAAGTAGGTGGCAAAACAGCCAAAACAAGCTCAGTGTGCAATTAACAAGGGCTAGAAAAGAGGTTTTAGGATAAAACTGAAAATAAAGATAACTAGTTTATAACCTATTGGATTACAAAACAGCTGTTTCCCAGTAGAGCACTGAGAAAGGAAAGGGTTACAATGAATTAAGATCAATTAGATGAAATACAAGCAAGGAAAAAATGCACAAGATCAGAATCAATCAATTTCTAACAGTGACATGTAGAGAAGTCTGTCAATAAAAATGGTGCAGACCTCCTCAAGAAACTCTTTTTAAAAAGAGTTCCCCAAAGTGCCCGTGTCCAAAGGGTGTGTGATAGAAAACAATCTAGTGCTGTTGGGGGGCTGAGATAGATGACCTCTCATGTTTTGGTATGCCAAGCTTCTGGCACTTACACTACCAAACTAACAAACACAAGGATTGCAGCTACAAGTCAAAAATCCAGTATCTTAAGGGACTGTTTGCAACAGAAGGTCACAGACAGAGACACAGCAAACACCTGATCTAACTTTTACCACAGGTTGTTGAAAGAAAACAGGGATGTAACAGTCATTTTGGTTGACTGGGGGAAATGCAGTTGTCAGGGGAGAGAGATGATGAATTTCTCGCCTCCTCTCCCCAGGTCCTTGGTGAGGATGAGACACTAGTCTAGACTGGTCTTTCACCCACAATTGCAGATGTCATTTTCCTAGAGAAAGGTTATACCAAGCTGAGCAATTGAGTTACACCCAGGAGACTGAAGAGAAAAATTGTTATGTGTGTGCTTCAAATAAAAATGCAAGTTAATGTTATCTGGTTTTTAACTTCGAGAGCAGAAGGAATATTAAATAGTTAAGACTATTACAAGATGTGTATCTCTTTGGAGGTCTCCCATCTCCCACATAAGGAGACATAGAAAAGGTTGTGTTCTTCCCAAACATAGCAGAGAGGAGCCCAAGGGATGAATTAAATATCTGCCCTGTTTTCTCCAAGAAAAAGCCACAAATTATTGGTGCAGATTTTGTATATAAATGTAGCATTTTAAATGCACCTCTATATCATTTGGCATTATTGAAACACCAATGCCTCACAAACAGAGGCTACATTCAAAGAACTTCATCATGAAACAAAATAGATGTCATTTGGCTAAACTGCAAAGAATGTGAACCAAAAATAAAATTGCTGAATGCAAAACATCTGATTCAAAAGTAAAATGCATTTTCTCCCACGAATATGCAGTTAACCACAGAAGCATAGAAAACAGAGCCACAAGGGAAAACATAGGTCAGTTAGTCTGTCCATCTTCTTCAAGGTAAAAATCAACTATGCCAAAAAACAGAATCTGTAAATTAGCCTTCATTTTAAGGCGCAGTTTCCTTTCACTATTTTTCATGCTGTGGTGACAAAAAAAAAGAGGACCAGAACTGATGAAGTCCACATTTCAAAACAACAACAAATAAAATATTTTTCTCTTAAGACTGGTATGCAAAACCCTTTAAATTACTGTAATGAAGTGTGAGGCATGTACAAAAAATTAAGAATACCCATCTAATGAAAGAAATGAACATTGTGACATGAGTGATTTGTTGGATGCTGTGAGCACAAGCAGCCATGAATCCTTTTCAGAACCAGTCAGAAAAGCTTACTGTGGCTCATAAATCTAAAGCTGGGAGGGGGGAGGCAGGAGGGGAGAAAGAGAGACAGAAATAAAGTAAAGCAAACACTTTAATAACAGGGTATCTCCCTTGTATGAGGTAAAGAGATAAGCCTTACACAGTAATGCCAAACAACAGGATGTTTAGGCTTTTGCTCACGTAAAACAACATAAAAACATTGACACAAGAAACTACCAGTTTTATCTGATATGTTGAGAACATCCTTACTCACAACAGGTCTGCAAGCAAAGGGACCAAATAATTCCCTGTTGTCTCTGCACTGAAGCTGGGGAGGAGTGTCAAGCTATGCTTGGATGTTCATCCATATCAACCTCATATAAACGCTGGAGCCATCTCCCTGGCTAAGGGCCATTCTCTGGCCTTAAGGGCTGACCACCTGCAATGAGACCCCTTCCCAGGCATAGTACGGCTTTGAGACTCACCTTTGCAGTATTGCCTAGAAAGGAATATAGAAAAGAAATTAAGGTGCACATACTTGTATTTTGGCAAGTCGCTCCCCACAAGTCAAAGAAATAAAGAGGGTGGGGAGAGGGCCCCAGTGAAGAATAGAACTACTTCCATGTCTGATGATGGCCACATGTGAAGCACCAAAGTGGTGCTACATTTAGATGTCAGAAGAGTTGTCAAAAGGTCTGTAATTCACATTCCAATGCAGCTGAAGGGAATGTGAGCCTCAGTCACATGTTTTAGTCTAGGTCCTCTCTGTTCTCCTGTTTTTCTATACAGCCATGTACCACGGTACACAGGCAGAGTTTTGTACACATCTCACATTCTGGCATTGGCCTACAGAAAATGCATACTGAGAAATTATTTCAATCATGGATAACAGAATTGCTTTTAATGTTCTGTTTCACTAGGCAGCAAAACTAGCAGATCATCTAGAAAATATTGAGAAAAATATGTTATTTTAAAGTAATAATAGATGCAGACTCTTTTCCCAATTATAAACACAAGGACACAATTTAATCTAATCCTCCAAACATGTTTTCATAAGAATAATGTCCTTTATTACTCTGGCATTTAGTTGCCAGTACCTCTGGGCATTTATCATTTTTCTGACTAATGGCAGTCACAAGGACTGCATCTGAACGTTTAAATTTATCTGCATAATATTTATTGGGGAAGAGCTACACAAAATATATGTAACTTCTGGGGTTTTTTCACCTATTGCAAAATACAAACATACAGAAAACCAGTCAACCATTGGTTACACATCCATGCCCTAACTATAATGGCAAAAGTGACATATGAACTTTTAGCTAAAATATTAAATAATTCTATTAAGATCTTAGTAAGCCTTATTTTTAACATTCAACAAATGTCAAATTCAATGAAAGTTGATTTCAATGTGAGACTACATTGATGTAAAAAGAAAACACCTCAAGGACTAGTGTACCTGATTAAATAAAATTTTAAGATGAATAAAGCCAGAATAGCAACAACAAAAGGGATATGAATACACAAAGAACATGCTGAACGAGAATAAATTATGTGAGAATGGAGCAAAAATGCCACTCTGTTAACTTTCTTTGTCTCATTAGAGACCTGGAGAGAATTTTGAACATGCTAAGCGAATGCTGTTGGTCCAAGGTTCACTGAGCTGTGAAACAGTGAAATCACTGTTGCTCACTGACTGAGCTTCCTGGAGGATGTTGGACATGCAGGACTTGCGAGTGAAATCTTCTTTAGTCAGTTTGTGGTCAAAGCTGGAGAAACTGCCAGTGGCCTCTTTGCCATGAACCATGCCACTTACATCACTCTCATACAATCTCGGTTTAGTGGATCCCATGCTGGAGGGAAGAAAGCTCTGTGATGCTAGTTGTCATTCAGGAATATCTGAATTACCTCTTCAAAATGCAGTCTTCTGTCTCTATGAAGCAATACAATTATCTATACTAACCCCCATTGTTACACTAGAACTTTCTCAGCTGTTCAAAAATATGACCTTTGAGACTGATGTTTCATGACATGGAAGCCATTGTAAAAAGACTAGTTTTAAGCCTTAATTAGCTTTAATTAAGACTAACTTGTCCTGGCTACTCATTCCTATGTCCCTATTCAGCACTTTATCACCCCCCGAGTTTCTCTGCTACAACCTGCTTTAAATCAGGTTAATTAAAAAAAACCCAGACTGAAAAACAGCTCTATAGGGAGAATGGTTTTGTTTTGATCAAAACAATTTTTTTTTACATATTCAATAGGACAGCCCACAAGAAGTTAACTCAGTTGACATAGGGCACACTTCTTCCAAGAGACCAGAATATGCTGCCAGGGGAAGGAAACAACTTATACTAATACCATGAAATAAATTTCTGCAACATAGAGTTACAACCTAAGATTCTCCCTCTCATTAAAACAGTGTTTTACTAAACTTAATAAATATAAATTCTCCATGCTCTGGGAAACCAAGAAAATATATTAAATGATTTCAGGCACGAGCTGGAAGCTAGAGAGCATGTCTCCAGATCCTTGCCTCCACAGCAGGTGATTTCAGATGGAAAAGGCCATCTGTACTGTACAACTTCCCCAAAGCCTGGAGGTCAGTTCCCAGCAAGAAACCTTGCCTCCAAAGTTTCACATTTCCTTTTCTCAGGGCCTTTATCAGTATTACCTCTAGCCCATCACATACTGAATCAAAACTGAAAGAAAAAGAAAAGACATTTTATGTCAGCTAAAGCGACTACTGCTCCTAAGAGCAACCCTCCCTTATAAAAAAAAAAAGATGAAATAAAATCAGCAACAGAGCAGAGCAATGTGCCTGCTCCCTGGCCTCCCCACTGCAGTAAAAATACAAATGTTTTGCACTTTAAAAAGCAGCAATTCAATCCCATTTGCCCCCTTATTCTGTAAGCCACTCTCCTCCGTTTTGAGCCACTCAGATACCTACTGCAGTTGGAGAAACAATAAAATACTTTTCTCCAAAATGAAGTAGTCAACTTATTCCAATTTGTTCAGATGCTGGTTTTAAACCATTTTTCTTTCTTCTTTTTCTTTTATAAAATTAACATTCATATGCCTCTTCTGGGCATGTTCAGTGTCCTGGCACAGGCTGACAAGAGCTGCTGATGGATTCAGCCCTGGGCAGTGCATTAGCTCTAGGCATGGAAGAGCCTCTGCCCCTTTCCCCCCAGCATTTATGTATCCAAGGACCAATTTGAATCCCCAAATGCGGGATTGTTCTGTTCAACCCCCTGTTAGATCTCAAGGCTTATAAATATTTTATTGAATCATAGAATTATGACATCAGCAATGACCCAGTCAGACATCACAAAGCAGAAAATTCATTTGCCCTCAGCTATTCTGTTGTTGAAGATTCTGTACAAGCCCCTTCATGCTTTGATAAAGTCATAGTTCACAACTATATCATAACTCTAAATATGACCCCTTAATGACATTGCCGTCAGAAAGATACAACATTTTTTGCCACCTGGCAGTGGAATTTTTGCCGTATACATTAGATAGGTTTTGAAGAGTATCCACAGAAAACACTGTAAGCAGTCAATCTGGAGTAAAAGGGAGCCTCAGGCACATGACACTCACAGGTTACTTTCAAGCTAAAGGAATTTAGTATCCTCCTCAATCTAAGATATGTATTCAGAGTCAGTCACTGTATCTTCGTAGCAACATCAGAATTGTTGAACGCTAGCCCAAGCTTTTTGCTTTTTCTCTTTTTATTCTTCTGCCCTGTTCTAAGCAAATATGCTTTAGGATCAATAAAATCTACATTTCACTTCATGACAATCTCATTCCTTATATTAAAAAGATCTTTCTGAATAAGATATTTTAGAGGAAAAAAAAGATAAACAACCAAAAGTGTACATTATTCCAATAGAGAAATTAACTTGCTTTGCTATAAGACACATTTTCAAATAAAATATTTGTGAAAAAATGACACTCTTATGTAAAATAAGATACTGAACCATCAACCAAAAACCTCATAAGCTCTGGCCACCTTAAAATTCAGAACAGCAGCAAAATGCTCTCTTATTACAAAAAAATATATAAAATTCCTGCCCCTCCTGATTTACTTTTATTAAAAGTGTGAGCGCATATATGTATAATATAAATATAAACTTTAATGCACCTGTAGGTTGGAGGCTACCCTTTCCTTCTTTCAGTACTTTCTACCTTTGCTCTTTTTGAGTGAGACATGACGTGAATCCATGGCTTCAATCCTACACTACATGGAAGTCACGGGTACACCAGTGTATCTGGGGAAACTACTTTGGTAGTGACAGTACAGGATCACAAAAAGAAATCCTTCTGAAAAATCATGTGGAGCACAAAGCCAGCAAGAGAACAGTCTTCTTCCCCTCTGATGGGAGATGGGCCCACGACACTGATTTCCAAACCAGAACTCTGAAATTGTGCAAATGTTAGCCTAGGTAATGCCCAGTAGAGAAATAAGGGGCAGCAGCAGAGACCACATGCTTATGGCAATTTCTGTGTAATCCAGGCATGTTCTACTGACATCTGTGATCTTAGTACAGGCCCCCAAAAATGCCTTAAAAGGCCAATTCTTTTTTCAGTCCTGGTAACTGAAAAATTTCAGAGGTTCAGGTATCCAAATTATACTAATATATTCATACTACATCCTTTCATTTGGGGAAGCTCAGTCTGTTTGAACAAATATTTAATTAAGCCTCATATGGCACAGCAGGGAAAATATTTTTAATGATATCCTGCGGTCAAAATCAAAGTTTCTTGTCAGTTACCTCAGAGTGGTGCCCAAGCTTAATACTGTTTTTTCACACAGATAGAAGAGTTATGTTTAGCAGCACTTGGCAAAACATGACCTTTCTTCACCATATCGCACAACACTGGAACACCTTTGGGATGAAATATGTCAGGTGTTGGAGAGCATGCAGCAACACCCTGGGCAATGGGGTTCAGGATGGGAGTATTGGATGGATAAACACGTGCAGTTACCTCCACTGGCACCTGGATAAGGGACTGCTGGCATCTATAGTTCTCTGATGTCATGGTCTAAGATCTACAAGAAGCTGTGAGATTACTTTAACCTGACCTGTATTCAAAGGTTTAAAAATACAGTTTTTGAAGGGACCAAGACTCCATCTACATCAAAATATGGACAAGTTTAATATCAGAAGCTAAAGATAATTGCTGAGAAGTTTCATGTATGTGTCTGTTTTGGCAAATTTTCCAACACTCAGGGATTTCTGTCAGCCTTTGGTTAGAGCAGTTAAGCTTTTCCTGCAGGACAAACCAGATGTGGGAAACTTTACTCATAAACTGAAATGAATAAGGAGATTCTCAGTATGGCCTTTCTCTTTTACAACTAGAGACATTATTTCTAATCCTTAGTGTCACTGCTTAATTTGCAGACCGATAGAAACCAGAGTATTTTCAACATCTCCCTTAAAGGGATTTGACTATCTGTCTTAGTTCGAAAGACA
>WBMZ01016377.1:0-10260 GCA_013400975.1 Atrichornis clamosus
GCCCGCCCGACCCCCGCCCGCCGCGCCCGCCGTGCACCTGCCTTACGGCCCGCCGGTTTCGCTGCCGCCAAGAGCCGGCGCGGCGCGACACTGCCGTACGGCGAGCGGGCGGGGCCGTGTCCGGCGCGGCCTGCGGGGTTTATGGCCAGCGGCGGGGTTGTGTTGTGGCCGTGCTGGTGCGGCCGGACCCCGCTGCCTCCGCCCGGGCTCTCCGCGCCAAGCCGAGCCGATGTCATACTCAAGCCTACCCCGGCGACAGGACGATCCTCCGCCAAGTTCTCTGTGTAGGCAAAACGTGCCTCGCCGAGGTGCTGCCGCTGCGGTGCCCGCTCGCCCCCCTCAGTTGTTCCCTCTGTGGAATATGCCGTGGGGGCAGCTCCTGGCAGCACTTCACAGAATCACAGAATCAATTACGATGGGAAAGACCTCTGAGATCATCGAGTCCAACCTATGACCGAACACCACCTTGCCAACTCGACCATGGCACTAAGTTAAATACCTCCAGGCACGGTGACTCCACACCTCCCTGAGCAGCCCATTCCAGTGTCCAGTCACTGTTTAAGTGAATAACTTGTTTCTAATGTCCAACCTAAAGCATCCCTGGCACAGCTTAAGACTGTGTCCTCTTGTCCTGTCACTTGCCTGTGAGAAGAGGCTGATCCCCACCTCGCTACAACCTCCTTTCAGAGAGTTCTAGAGAGTGATAAGGTCAGCCCTGAATCTCTTCTCCAGGCTACACAACCCCATCTCCCTCCCTCCTCGCAGGATTTTGTGCTCCTGTGTCAGTGCTCTGGGCTTTCCCGGACGTGGGTGTCCGTGGCCTTCAGCCCTCAGTGCTCTTTAGCGGCTCGTTCATCGCAGCACACTTAATTCTTGTCAAACCACGTATGTACCTTGGTGTGTGCCTCACGAACTTTTCCACACTTACTTATTCAGTTTTATGTGTTCCTGAGAAATGTGGTTTCAAATCTAAAGGCACTGTAATAAAATGATGCTAAAGACCAAGCTGTAGAGAGAGAGGAAAAGAATAAGAAAGAAGTGTCAGATAATTTTAGGGCAAAACCAAGTTGCAGGGGAAAAAACAGTCCAGAGTGCTTAGGTGGCTGGATGCAAATGTCACTTCTTGGGAGACATTAGGAATATACCACAGCCTTACTGTGACCTAGCTTTCAAAGACCTTATATGCACAAACAGTTGTACGTACTAATCTACTACTGTTGCAAATTTTAGATGGTTTTTGAATGAATTGAACTGAAGCTTATGTCCTCAGTTGTATTAATGCTGGATGTATGTGTAAGGTGATGTTTTACAATAAAGATATTACCTGCTAGATCTTTAGTGGACTAGGAATGCCAGACGTTGCATGGGATTAATTTTATCAAATGCAAGTCACTTAACATAGACTTAATATGTGCCTCAGGAAAAAAAATCTCATTTTCTTCAGTATGTACTAATTTTTTTTTAAGACATACAATGTATGGAAATGATAAACTATCGCTAGAGAAGACTTTATCTAAAGAAAATCACATTCCTGCTGTATGGAAATCTATGTCTGTGTTCAACTTCTACATTTGCTTAAGAATCAATGGAATAACACAAGTTCTTTCCATCTCACCTTAAGATCTAATGAACTGTACTGTAAAAGTGCCAGTACTTCTCAATTATCAGTAAAGGGAGCATGAAATGACCGGCTGAGGTGTAGATGTATATATACTAATGTAATATTTAAAGTTAGCTATAAGGAGACATATAAGCTGAGTACAATTTCACCTTATTTATGGACCAAGATGGACAGAAATGTAAATTGCAGAATAAACTTAAGAGGAACTTGCTTCTTGGGGAAAACAAATAGGTTTTTTTTCTTATTTCTTCTTACATCATTTGTTTGATGTCCACATCGTACATAATCCTTTGCGTATCCTCTTTTGTGTTGTACCAGATCTTTGGCACCATTTCAATATTCATATCTAAATCTCCAGTTTGCTGTCTTGTCCTTTGTTTGACTGTTATGCCTCTTGCATGTCCAATAAAAAGGTGTAAATAGTGTTCTTCTGTCTTCTGCATCAAATCCTTACAGCATAGCCATGTGAGAAGTTCTAATATGAATTTTAGAAAAAGGTTTCAGTGAAGTAGGCTCAAAATTATAGAATATGGGAAGCAAGAATCATATCAGATTTTAGCTTTGCAAAATGCCACGTATATTTACATGAACTAATTAACTACTGTACTCCTCACTTTATGTATTTGTTAACCAAGAAGTATTGCATTCTGAGTTAAACAAGTGTTGTTCCCGTGGAGAACAATGGATACTCGTAAGACCCAATCCCGGTTTATGGTCACTGTGAGTACTGCCAGCTGGTGACACTAGAATTATTATCTGCAAATGAGTATAATTTATAGGCTACTGAATTGACTCTTTTGTTTCTTTTTAACAACTAAAAATTAATGCTAATATGTGAACCATGAATTTTAGTTTCTTGAGGAAGAAAAGAAATAGATTAATAATTAAAATAACCTTGTTTTTACTTCAAGAATAGAAAACTTATTAAATCACCTTGTTACAAAAAATTCAACAAATTCAGCTTCTGTTGAGACTGTAAGAAGAACCTGGCAGATGTCCTTGAATGACTATTAATCTCCACTGTGATGAGAGTATCAAGCATTCCGAAGTAACTGCTCTCTGCAGATGTCACTGTTACCAACAGTGGGAGAAAAATTTTAAATCAATGTTATTATGTGACAATAATGCAGCTTCCTCAGAAAACATTCCAAATCTCTATTGCCCATGATTACGAAGTAATCATATCATGCATGGCTGCAACTGCAATGCTAGCAAAAGTCAGTGCGTTGGAGATGCTGTTATTCAAATGAGCTGTAATTCTTTACAGTCATCTTGTTCCCATAGATTTTAGTACTTTAACAATCACTGGGAGAGGGGGCTGACCTTGGCTGGACGCCAGGTGCCCACTGAAGCTGCTCTATCACTCCCCTTCTTAGCTGGACAGGGCAGAGAAAATATTAAAAAAGGCTCGTTGGTTGAGATAAGAACAGGGAGAGATCACTCAGCAATTACCATCACATGCAAATCAGACTCAACTTGGGGAAAAATTATTAGTTCAATTTATTACCAATCAAAAGCAGAGTAGAATAATGAGCTATAAACCCAAATCCTAAAAACACCTTTCCCTTACTTCTGCTTTGTTTCCAAGCTGAACTTGAATCCCAAAATCATTACTTCTGCTCCCACCAGTTGCACAGGGTGACAGAGAATATGGACTGCAGCCAGTTCATCTCATATTGTCTCCGCTGCTCCTTCCATCTCAGGGGTAGGATTCTTCACACCCATCTCCTGCTTCAGCATGGGGTCCCTCCCACAGGAGCCAGTCCTCCATAAACTCTCCAAGGTGAGACCTTCCCACAGGCTGCAGTTTTTTGTTAAATGTTCCAATGTGTGTGTCTTCCACAGGGTAGAGTCCTTCAAGAACCCACTTCTCCAGCGTGGAACCCCCATGAGGCCACAAGTCCTTCCATCAAATCTGTGCCAATATGGGCTTCCCACAGGGTCACAGGCTCCTTTGGGCATCCACCTGCTCTGGTGTGAATTTCTCCACGGGCTGCAGGTGGATAACTGCTCCACTGTGGACCTTCTTGAGCTGCAAGGGGACATCCTGTCTCACCATAGTCTGCATCACAGGCTTCAGGGCAATCCTTGCTCTGGTGCCTGGAGCACCTCCTCCCCCTCCTTCTTCACTGACCTTCGTGTCTTCAGAGCAGTTTCTCTCACATGTTCTCACTCCTCTCTCCATCTACAGTTGCTGTTGCACAGGGTTTTTTCTGTCTTCTTTAATCTCTTATCCTAGAGGCGCTACCATTGACACTGACAGACTCAGCCTTGGCCAGTGGTGGTTCCATCTTGGAGTTGGCTGGCATTGGATCTGTCAGACATGGGGGAAATTTCTGGCAGCTTCTCAAAGAAGCCAAACCTGTCTCCCTGCTACTTCCAAAACCTGGCCACACAGTACAGTTGCACAGACATTGTGAGTGGTCTGAAAGTTCTTAAAACTTAATATGCAGTGTATCATAAGAAAATACTGCTGAGGAAGATATGCATAAGAAAATAGGTATCTACTGCTGCATAAAAATTCGTAATTCGAATTTGTTCCTTGAGACACAAGCCTTTTATAATGTCATGCAGGCTACATAAAGGGGATCTCTATTTTTACTGGTTCTTACGCATTGCTCTCTGACTTCAATCTATTTATGTTATCTTCTGCTGGATATGAATGTACCTGGATTTAACCCCCAGTTGCTTTGCTTTAGCACAGTGAGTTTTCTGAGCAATCTTATATTTTGTCCATAGTTTTTAAGATAATTAAGCAGAATGATACCCCTTCTGTGCTGGAAAATATCAGTGTAGCTAGAATGAAAAATGTGTTTCTTGTTAGTCTCCATTTATTATTTGTAATTTCTTAAGTATTTAAAAGTGCAAGTATTGCTTGTTTCACAGTATGGATAAAGAGTATAGAAACATCACACACATTATCATAATTTAATAGAATTCTTGAGTGATAGTGGACAAGTCTTCTTTGTTTATTTGTTTGTTTCTTCTTTCTTTCTTTTTTTTCTTTCTTTCAGTTGCTGAGCCTAAGTTTAAACAGTTCCTAGTAATCCTCACCACTACAATTTTAATTAATGCTAATGGAATTAATCATGAATGACTTTACATCTATAACAGTTGAATAAGGAATACATTATTATTTTGCGCTTTTTTCTTTCAGAAAAGAAAAACCTTTTATTTCAGAAAAGCCTTTAATTTGCTTTTTAAAATAAATGCATCATAATCTAATAGAAAATTTAAGTTGTTGTATTCAACAAGAAGCCTGAATGTAGAAAACATCATCGATATTTTAAAAGATTTACCAGTATTGATTTAGAGAATAATTTTAGGAGTCTTCTTTAGGCATCATGTTTCTGTAGCCTGGTCATGTGTCTAGTCTGATCGATGCTTGCATAATTTCAAGATGAATGCACTGTGTGTCATGTTTCATGAATTTGCATTGACATATTTGCCAGCTCTTTATCAGAGGAAAATGAAAAAAGAAAGAAAACCAAATGAAAATATCTATTCATTCGGAACATGAAACAAGTAACATTTCTTTTGTGAAAATCACCATATGCAACAGTTTAAAAATAGAATAGAATTGAACAAGAAATACAAATAAGCATAGACATAGACTGGACTAGATTAGACTAGAATAGAATAGAATGTTTCAATTGGAAGGGAACTATAACAATCATCCAGTCCAACTGTCTGAACAATTCAGGATTGACCAAGTTAAAGCATGTTATTAAGGGCATTGCCCAAATGCCTCTTAAACACTGACCACCTCTCTAGGAAACCTGTTCCAGTGTTTGACCATCCTGATAGTAAAAAAATGCTTCCTAATGTCCCTGAAGAGCTTTTAACTCTTCCCACATATCCTACCACTGAATCCCAGGGAAAAGACCTTAGCACCTTCTTCTTCCTTCCCCCTCCTCAGGAAGCTGTAGAAAGCAATGAGATCACCCCTCAGCCTCCTTTTCTCCAAACCAGACAAACCTGACATCCTCAACTGCTCTTCATGGGACATGCCTTCCAGTCCTTGCTGCAGCTTTGTTTCCCTCCTCTGGACACATTCAAGGAGCTTCACATCCTTCTGAAACTATGGGGCCCAGAACTGCACACAGCACTCCAGGTGAGGCCACACCAATGCTGAATACAGCTGGGTAATCAATCATCTCTTCTGACCGTCTGGCTGTGCTATGTTTCAGTCACTCCAGGATGTAGTTTGCCATCCAGGATGCCAGGACACACTGCTGCCTCATACTGAATCTGCTGCCAGCCAGCACCCCCAGACCCCTTTCTGCAGGGCTGCTCTCTGGCCATTCCTCTCTCAATTTATTCTTATATTAACAGATATAGTAAAACTTTCAAGAAAAATGATGATGTTTGTGGCAGAGAAATTATTGCCATATTTTAGTCTTGGTGAGAGATATTAACAGGTTTGAGAACTTGTGACTTACCTAAGTGTTGATCTGACAGTATTGTTCCAGAGAGAGATGATCTGTTGGAATGTTTTTGATAAACAGTAACGAAGTGTGGAACTATTTAAAACAGTTAAGCCCAGGGAGAAGGCTAGAACTGAATCCCATGTTTCATAATTCATTAATTTATTTTTAAAATTATTTATAAATTACAAAAAAACTATGTGTGTGTCATGAATGGGACCTGCTCAGAAATACAAATCAGAAAAAATCTATGTTGGTCTGAGGTATATAAACTGAGGTAGATAGTCTTATTTCTTGCTTCTTTTTCATTCCTTCGTTAGTGATTTTGAAAAAACGCACATTAAATGATTATTTATATACATAATTTCACTGTGGTGCTGAAGTGAACTGAGCTGAAATGTTGAATCATCGTGGTCAACAGGCTGCTCTTCAAACCCATTTAGGCTGATATTGATTGCTTGTACTGTAGAGCCACATTTGGAACTGGGTGGGTGGACCTTACCTGTCATATTTTGTTTTCTTTGGTCTTTCTTCAGGTTTCTCTATGTCCTGGTGGCATATACAAAAAGTGGTAGAACTGGTTCTCCAGCTCAATTGTATTACTGCAATGATTCATACTATTTGTATTTCCTTTAATAAGTTGTCAAAGAAGAGCTGCTGGAGAAAGTAGTTAGTTAAAGAAAGTATCAATATCTTATTTCTAAATACAGGGTAATGCTGAAGAAAGGCAAATGTAAGTGATTGATTCACATAGTTTGGGGGAAAATACTGGAAAAAGGAATATCAGTATGTGTCCACCATCTCTCTTCTCATCAACCTCCCAAGTAATTCCCCTAATATCAATGGAAGTTTAGTTTGGAGCAAAGAATACTGAAGTCTAATCTTCTGTATTACTTCTCTCAAAAATGTAAGCACTCTATGTTTCCAATATGATGCATTCCTCAAAAGAAAAGTTGTGTTGTAGTTTTTGTGGTCTGAGGGTGATCCTTACTTAGACCAGATCAAATTCATCTAGAGTTACCTCAGAATACTAGTAAAATTTTCACAAGGAAGTAAGAAAAGGTTATTCTTCTGCCAGACACCTACATAAACCTCCTTTTCTCATTGTAACGGATAATTGATCCTTTAAAGCAAGTCTTGAGTGATCAAATCTGGAGAAAAACAACAATATTCTTGCCACAGTCTGAAACTGTGACATAATCAGAATTTGCTCAGTCAGCTACAGTTGCAAATGTCATCTCAACTCTGTTTTCTGCTTACTTCTTCAAAGTCCCACAGCTTCTCAGCAGGATGCTGGATATCCCTGTGAGCTCTGCTGAAACTGGAGCATCTTTTGCAATGCCAGGTGCTAGGTTGTCAGTTATGCTGCTAAGTGTTTGCCATTCTGGCTCATGTCACTGATCATAGTGCCCTGAAAAATAGGTTAGATTTTGATTAGGGAGTTTGTTTCAGAAATGAGTATGTGAAAAGGATTGGTAGCTGTTAGAAAGTGGCAGGGATCTGCTGTAGCTCGATGGTTCACTGCTTACACAAGCTGCTGGCATATGTATATGTGTAGGTATAGCTAGTCAAAGAGAGAAAAATAAACTCTCATGATTATATACAAGTTTCTTTCAAAAAATAATTTTGGGTTATATCCAGATAATTGTAGTCTGATTTTTTATACTAGGAGATTTCTCAGAGGCTTATTAACATAAAAACCTCCAGAATGTTGTTATTGAAAGCTCTGCTGACACAAGATGGGATAGTCCTATAAGGATTCATGTCACATACACTGCAGGCGAGGAGGAGGCCATTCCTACCAGTAGCAAAGCAGAAGCACCAGAGGCATGATACAGTAGTTTCTAGCTAGGACCTTTTACATCCTGCTTAGTCACTAACTTGGAGAATTAGTTCAGGCAAATAATTTCAAAAGACGTTAAAAAAATAGAGAATATTCCAACATACCTAATCAGACACAGATGTCAACATTGCCCCATTTGGAAATGGTTTTGTCAATGAAAAGGAGAAACAGTGAAGTTGGGGAACAGAAAACTGCTGCTTGAGGACACTAAAGAACAGAGCTGTCCCAGTACAAGATGAGAAACATCTTGCGCTTTGTAAATTCCTAAAGCTACTGTGTTCATTCTGGCAAGAGTTGATTGGTATAAAGAAATCAATAAATAGAATTTTGAAGAGTAAGTCTTTTGTTATGAACACCATAATTTTCCACGTATTTATTCAGGGGAATTCTATTAGCCAAAAAACTTTTTAAAGTATTTCTATTTTAAAAAGTGTTGAGATGTTCCTGCTGAGATTATTTCTTTGTTCCTCATAAAGGATATAGAATTGTCCAGGTGTCCTTTAACACAGATTAAAAGTGTGATTTTTGATGTGATCATCGTGTCCCTTCTCTCTTTTGAAGACTATTCAGGGAACCAATTACTTGCATTGGAGAGGACAATTGTCATGTGAACTGAACAGGTAGACCCTTTGACAGAATGGTCTTATTTAAAATGTTACCAGTTAGTTTGACTGGAGGGATACGATGGCATTTTTTCGCACATGCTCACATGTTTCTGTTAGGTTATATGGTAAAAAGCTGGTCTGCACACACAGAAGGGAGCACAGAAAGACAGCAGCTGGCGGGGGTACCAGAATTATGGACTTGGAGGTTACCCTGACCAGGCCCCTGCCAGGGCATCCCAGAGAAGCCTCAGCTATGTGCCAAGGTGGCACCCATCAAGATGAGTGTCAGAACACTTTGCAGATGGAGGGGGTCATTGCATAAGGATATGGGACATGTTATGGGGTACAGGGAAAAGAGCATTTTGTGATTGCAGGAAACTTATAATTGGACATTTAAGAAAGGAAAAAAGGCAGGGAAGAAGATGAACCTAGGTGGTTTGGGGAGGAGCAATCACAGGAAAACAGAAGGATAAGGGGATCAAAGGGGCCAGTTGCAGGTAAACAAGGTTGGCACTCTTGTCTGGCCATGCCCTATGCCTGATCTTCTTAGTCTGTCCTATCTTCTTACCAAAATGCATTTTCTAACCCTTTTCCTAGGTAAGGGGCTATTGTTATGCGTGGTGTCTGTGGTGCCTGTGAACGTGTGAACAATAGTGAAGATCAAGCTGGACTAGCCAGCAAGTAGGTGCAATGGCTGGGGAGCCCGTTGTGCCTCTCAGGGTGAGACCAGGAGAGAGCTGAGTATTGAGGACCAGAGAAGTCCCAACCATGTGTGTGTATGTGTATCTGTAAGTGAGGGGCTCTACATCAGCAGCTGGAGTGGGGCTGTGGTGTCAGGTGCCAGTGACTGGGGAGACTGGGACCTCGGAGTAGCTACTGGGAGGACTGAATGTTTGAGCCAAGCCACTGGATAGACCCGCATTGTACATATGTATATATAAGTTTCACAATAAGGGACTTTCATCTGGCTCAGCCAGAAAGGGGAACAGGATGAGGCTATTGCTGCTGTTTGTATGTTCTCAGCCTTGCTTCTGATTGGACCTAGGGGCATAGACTTGTAGCAGTCTCACCTCTGCCAGGCTACTGAATTTACGTCCCACCCCCTTTCCAGTTTCCTGGTCATTGTTTATTCTGTCATCTTATCAGACAGTTTTTATATTTCATTACAGAACAATGAACAATCACAGATCACACTGGTGACAAAGATGCTTCAGGGACTCTGTTGCCAAATTTACCTTTTGCACTCTGGCATAGGGGCACTGTATTGCACATTAATTATGTGAGAATTACACGGGTAAAAAGAATTGAAAACATGCCCTTCGCTAAAAATTGCATTTAATACCTTCTATGCCTACCAAGATGTACTTATACTCTTATCACCTTTTGCTGTTATCAAATCAAGCTTTACAAATTAACTCAGGACAAGGCAAGGCAGACCTAGAGGGTTGTCCATTAATTTGTTAAATTTGACTACCATTTTCTTTCAACTATGTGGTCTGTCTGCTAGAAATCTGCAATAATAGTCTGATCCTGTTACGTTGTAGCTAGTAACATGCTACAAATTTTTATAAGCCAAAGATTATCAAGATGGTATTTAAGATACTAGAAGAGGTATGCTTTCTTATGTCTCCAGCATAAGAACTTTTGATGTCTTAATCTCCCTAACACTACAGTGCAATTCCTTAACTACAGTCTTGTATTACTCCACAAGTAAACTACTTCACCATTTTACAAGAATGCATGTATCAGTGTGTGGTGGGTTTG
>WBMZ01016379.1:0-36518 GCA_013400975.1 Atrichornis clamosus
GCTGGGCCCCGGCCCGGAGCGCCGCTGTGCCCCGGGAACCCCCCGGAGCGGCCCGGCCCGAGCCTGTTGCTGCGGCGGGGCCGCCCCGCAGCCGCTCCCGCAGCCCTTGTGCCCACCCCGGCGGGGGGAAGAGGCGCTTTGCTGTCTCTGAGGGGACAGGGGACGGCTGCAATTAGCGCTGAGAGCCCCCTCCCCGCCCGCAGCCACTGCGGTGGGAGCTGCGGACCTGTTTGTTTAGTGGTGGTGATGGCTTGTGGTAAAATGATAAACGTTTTGCATTGCGGCTTTTAGGTCGCTAGATGTTTGGCAGGGGGTTTTATACAGGGCTCCCTAGTCTCTTATGACAATATTTACCCTTCTTAGTTTTATTTGTTTTTAATTAAATTGCTATGTGAAATAATAATTCAGGGCTAGTAAATCAGTCCTCCTATTTATCACTAGGAAAACTGTCTCAACTTAAGAAAGCTCTGAACCAGCCTGTGCACTAAACCGGGTGGTTTTAAATTGTAATTCATATGGCTTAAAGGAGATGCCTTTAATGGAAAGTACATTTGTATTTTCTGGTTAATACACAGGTTTGTCAAATTTCCTGTTTCTTTTCACTCCAGAGGTTGCTGTGCACAATTTCTTTGTTTCCAACACCTAAGCCTTGTCATTAAAAAGTGCCTAAATACAGCAGGAATGAGATGGAAAGCCTGGCACGGTTCCTTGTCTTTAAGTCCTTGGTTTCTCCGCAGATCTGGCAGTCTGCTCTGAGCACCCTGAACCCCAACCCCACGGACAGCTGTCCCCTGTACCTGAACTATGCCACGGTGGCCGCGCTGCCGTCCAGGGTCAGCCGGCACAACAGCCCGTCCGCGGCGCAGTTCATCACCCGCCTGGTCAGGAACTGCCTGCCGGGAGGAGTCAACAGATGCATTGTTGTAAGTGGCTCTTGAAATGCTTCTGCTGAAATGTCTACTGAGCGTTTTCTCGACTTTTCCGAGTCGTAGCTGTCTCCAAGGAGATTGAAGGTGGACAAGTTTTGGCGATATAATTATACTGACATGAGTGGTTTTGCACTGACATGTTGGCAAGACCTGGCTATAATGGCTTTTGCATGCTCAAGCAGTTGGAGGGAATTAATGTTGGATATGTATGGAACGTCTTCAACTAGGAATGCCCATGCAAAGGGAACCATTAGTGGCTTTTTCCAAACTAGGATTTATGATGTTCGCACATGCCTTAGGAGGTTGATGTAGGCTGCAAGCAGGGTGCTATGTCTGTATCACATAACCCATGAAAGGTGCCTTGTTTGTGTTGTTCAGTGAGTTTTAAAAGTCTTGAGGCAAACTAATGCTCCAGTGTGAGTCCTTTGCAGGACAAGCTCTTGGATTGCTTTGGGCACCTTCCGTATGAGCCTGATGAATGTATTTCTTTCTGTGGCTTCTCCAGATGATATCAGACCTGTGGGTCATTAGAGAAGACTCATACAGCCGGTGTCAATGACAAAATTTAATTATACTCTTCACTTGAAAAACTTTTTTGCAAAAGTAGTAACTCTACTTAATTTTTACCCTTATTTTTAACTTTGAAAATGTTTCATTAAATCTGCTTTCCATTGGTAATTTGTGTAATGAACTTCAGAAAAATAATCTCCCTGTTACAAGCTTTTGGGTTAATATTAACCACATTCTCATATAATTTCTGCCTTCATATTCCCATATAATTTCTGTCTTCGTTACATTTGTTTTGAGCACATATTGGTGATTCCCGTGCTTTTTTTGGTCTCAATCTGTAGGCTAACCTGTGTTAATTGCACTAGTATAATTAAAACAGTCCAGCTCCCTTATAAAGATGAAGGAGTTCCCACACAGTCCAGCAGTGTAATGCATTTCCATGTGGGAGATGAACTGGACCAGTTCAATGTGGTATTTTCACGCTGCCTCTCCATCCTTGCAAAACATCACGAATGAGCTCCTCTTGACTCAGGGCTCAGTCACTTCCCACCCACCTCCTTCTTTCCCCTCTTCACCAACAGTACCCCAGGTAACAGATCCTTCTAAGTGTGGCCTTCCACACCCTGCTGTTCTGTGACATGTTTTGCTGCTGGCTGCTGTTTCAGATGGTGTGTGAGCGCTCTGAGGTCTTTGCCTCAGCCTGTGCCCTGGCCAGGGCCTTCCCCCTGTTCACACATCGCTCCAGCGCCTCCAGACGCACAGAGAAGAAAACTGTGACAGTGGAGTTCTTCCTGGTTGGCCAAAACAACGGACCAATAGAAGTGGCAACACTTAAGGTAAGATTTTGTGCGTTTTCAGTCATTTTTTCCTTCAATTCATTGCACACGCAAATGCATCTGTCTCAAACTACCTCTGGAATAAGTGTTGTATAATTATCTTAGCTCTGAGTTCCTTGAAGCTGATCAGTTTACAGCACCCATGAGCAGGAATAGTGAACATATTGCTGCAGCAAAGGCTGAAGCTGTCATTCAGAATTTAGATTTCAGGGGTGGAAAACACCAAACAAATAGCACAAAGAAAACGTCTCCTCTCTCATGTGTATCACAGATGCAAATAGTGTATTTTTAGCCTTTAATATTACATTGCCTTTGATGTGTGAGCTTCTCACTTTCTTCCAGGCAAAAGCTGTGTGTGACTGCAGGTGAATATCACAATGAAGTCACTAAAAGTTGCTTAACAGGGATCACATATGGCCTCTGCTATTTCTGTCTGATGCACCTCTTTGGCTGAGTTTTTCTGGCAGAACTGTAGCCAGAAACAAGACCCTAAGAAACAAAACAGCTTGGAGATGAGCTACACATGACAGTGAAATATGTCTAAGTCATCTTTCAATAGCAGAAAATCAAAGACTGTTTCCCTTAGGCTTGACTATTACAGAGAGAAAACTCCACATCAGGTAACTTCAGGCATGCCAGGTCATTCCTCTTCAAGATCCATAAACTTAAAAGCTCTTCCAAGGTTTGCAGTTAAGCTTTTAGGGAACTCCCTGTTCAGTGCTCCAGGTTCTGTGCTTCAGTACAGATGGATACTCCCTCAGCTGATGAGTCAGTGAGGTTACAGAAATCCCTTAAAAGTCTTGGTAATGGATTTGACAAAGGATATGGTGCTGCTGCGTTTGAAATTCACAGAATTGCAACTTCAGGGTATTTTTTTTTCCAGTACCTTTTCCTCTGTACTTGGATCTTGCTCTGTGAACTGATCTGTCCCCAGCAAATGGTGCCAGCCCAGTTTTCAGCAAAGTGGCAAAGACAGATGTGCTGTGAGCACAACTGTTGATCACTCAATTTTTCCATGCCCCAAATCAGAAAAAGCATAACTGGTGTCAAAAATAGTTCCTTCAGATAGGTAGATTGCAAACCACTTGGGTTATTTTTAACTTAAAAACAAAGCTGCAATTATTTCTACCTCCTGTTCTTCCCCTTGATGTCCATGCCAAAAATATTACTGGCTTCCTCCAAGCTGAGTTTGCACCCCTTAAATTCAGCCAGCACCAGACATCTAATGTAAAGCACGGAAGAGGCATGTGGTAGGACATTTTTATCTAAACCTCTCCCTTGGCACATTGTATTTTACACCTACTGCATTGTCCAGAGTATTTTACGGTGAGGACTAGCAGGGATTGTCAGAGTTTTACAAGGCACTTATTAAAGGCTGCCATTATCCAGGTTCTCTGGAAACACAAACACAGGCACAGCTTATTTCTCTAAGTCATGATGTTCCCCTGGGGCTTGGCCTTGGGGTTGAAGCACCTCCATTTACCTGCACGGCCCTAATAGGGAATCACTCCAGACAGAGCTTGGCTCCTGAGGAGATCCTTATCCCTTTAGGGACAGTAAAGCAATCAAAAGTAATTGCAGGGAATCAGGCACGATTCCAAAGCAAGCCAAGGTTTAGGAGTGTGCTGGGATGCAAAATGTGTGGAGTCCTTAGGCTGGTCTGGCCAAGCCAAACTTCAGATACTTCAGCACAAGTGACTGTCCAACACATCAGATTCCTGTGAAACCCACCTTGACTCACCCGTGTGCTGTGTGTGGTCCTCAGTGCAGTGTGGAAAGCTTGCACAAAGTATCCTTCCCCCCAGGGTGTTACCGCTTCAAATTGTTAATTCATGGGAGTTAGAAGTTGAAGCTTGGTGTCTGGTATCTTTATGGTCCTTTTTTAGCCAGGAGGATCTTTCTGTAAGGAATCAGTCTTGGCTGCTCACTGTTGACCATTTTAATTCTGTCCACTCTTGCTTGGATAGGTTTTTACTCAGTCCAGGTGAAGGTCGGTCCATTTTGCCACAGGAATGAGGAAGCAGATGCATGTTTTACACAAACAAGAAATCTTCCAGTTTTCCCATGGGCCTGCCATATAGAACGTCTTAGAGCAGGAATCTTTATTGCCCTCAGCCACTCTGCCTGCCCTGTACAAACTCTGCAGTTTCCCATGTTGTGGATTACACAACCTCTGCAGGTTTCCAACCCAAGCAGCCCATAAGGTCATTGTGACTTCCTGAATTAGCTTCCTCTTATCTTTCTTTCCTCCACCTCACATTGCCTTCTTGGTGTCCTTTTGATAATGGAGAAGGATACTAATTTTGCAATATCACTTTGCTGGGGAAAGGAATACAGTTGCTTAGAAATTAGAGCACATGGAAAAAAATAAGTTGGATGCAAAAAGTAATGGTTAGCTTGGCTGACGTGATTTAAGTGTGCAGTGCCTGTGGTGGTTGCAGTTAAGCTTTAACTCCAGAGGAACCACACATCTGGTGTTGGCTGCACAGGGCTGTGCCAAAGGCCAGCCAAGCCAAGGCCCCTTCTCAGGTGTCCTCCCTTCTCTTTGCAGTGCCTGGCCAGTGCTACAGAAGGGGTCCGGCTGGCTGCGCGCATCGTGGACACCCCCTGCAACGAGATGAACACTGACAGGTTCCTGGAGGTTGGTCATGCACCTGATGAGTAAGAGTTACTAATTGGAAGTCTAGACTACCGTAATCACAGCTGAGTGTTGCTGTCTCTTGGCAAAAGCTGTGTGTCAGCAGTGGGAAGCACATCAGACCAAGGGTGCTCAGGCTTTTCCTTTGGCCTCCAATGTTTCGTAGAACTGTGCAAAGTTGGAAGGAGGCAGAGTTTACTGGGAGGCAGAAGACAGGAGTTCTTGATTTGGTCATGACACCTGATGCTTGTCTTAAACCTGATGGTGATAAGAGTTACTAAAATGATGGGACAGTTGACATGTTTCCAAATGGGCTTTATCCTAAAGATCTGGAAAGCTGTTGAGAATGAAATTATTCCTGTCCTATTACATCAAAGTCCAACAGAGTGAACAGTTGGCCTTCACCTCTGAAGGTTTCTTTTACTGGCAGAGCCTAAAGGTCAAATTTAAATTTCATGCCATAGTAAGGCAAGGATGTCTCAGTGGAATTAGGCCATTGGAAAAGCAGCACCACCCCCCAAAATTGTGAATGTTTTGTGTATACATGCAAAAATCACACAAACCTCTTAATTTAGTACCATATGTGTGGAAAGGAGCAAATGTGGCCTGATGACTGACTGTCAATATCCTTTTTGTTTGAATGATTAAGGAAATCAAAAAGGTTGGCAAGGATCTTGGGATTACTCCTACCATTATCCGAGATGAGGAGCTGAAAGAAAGAGGCTTTGGAGGTATATCTTGTTGAATATTCCACTTTTTTTTTCCTAGCAGTTGATTGGAATGTTTTGCCATGTTTTGCACATTTTTGAAACAGTTTTATTGCCCGGAGTATTCCAAGATGTTTTACAGAAAACAGCTGCAGGTGCTCCCCACAGTGTTTCTTCCCCACAAGTGGTTTAATTCTCTGTTTTCCAGGTATCTATGGAGTTGGAAAGGCAGCTCTGCATCCTCCAGCCCTGGCAGTTCTCAGTCACACTCCAGATGGTGCAACACAGACCATTGCTTGGGTGGGCAAAGGTATTGTGTATGACACTGGAGGACTCAGCATTAAGGGAAAGGTACAGAAACACTTGTTCTGCCTCTGCCTTTGCTTACAGTGTTGTTTTCTGATGGAAATAATTCAGATAACGTCTGTAGGAAACCAAAGGACATGTTTTTTGAGTTAAACATTTGATCTGTTGTTATCCATATGGACACAAACTATCAGTGGAGAAGATCAGATGGGATTCAAGGAACACTACAGAAAAATTAAATAGCAACGTGGTATTTTGCTCTTTAAGTATTGCCTGCAGCCAGGAGAAAGCCTGGAACAAAGATATTTCATTTCTGATTTTGGAGATACAACCAAAACCCACTGGAGTTGGCCTCAGTGTGAAACTTGTAAATACCCTTTTTCTTTTTACTTTTCTAACAGATTAGCAGCAGAGGTTTAGGGTTTTTCAGTTCTAAGACCAGATCCACCAATAAGCAGATGCACGTGTTCCTTGTTTCTGTCGTTGGCAGCTGAGCACTGTCACAACCAGAGTCTCAGAAGCATCAGAAACATTAGTTCTAGCAGGCAGCACTGTGAAGTTCTCTTTTAAAGACAAAAAAAATTCCATGGTTCTGTTTAAACAGACTACTATGCCTGGAATGAAACGAGACTGTGGTGGAGCAGCTGCTATTTTGGGTGCCTTCAAAGCCACTGTAAAGCAAGTAAGTAAAATGTGTTAATTGATATCATGTATCCCAGCATTGCCAAGGAGTTTGGATACATTCCCAGAGACAGAGGCCAGTCTAATCCTGAAGTTCTGACCTGCCACTGCTGTTAGAGAGCTTGAGCCACTCTGCTCTTTCTGTTATTTCAGGAAAATATTTCACATCTTTACTGGGATATTGAGAATTGTGAGAAATTCCTTCAGTGCTGATTTTTTTTTAAGGGTCTTCCTTGAATTTCAGGGTTTGTTCTGTGGATGGAGTGGCTTCTAGTTCCTTGAATCAGGTCTATACTTGAGTTATCCTGTGCTGATTTTGTTTAAGCTGTGGGATTTGGGGCAGCTGCCGTCACCTTAGCAAAGAAGGGGGTGAGTGACTTTGGGATATGAAGTCTTTCCATATTCCAAATCCTGTGCCAGGTCTAATATTAACCTACTGGAGAAATGGCAGCTCTGGTCTCATCAGGAGCTGCTGGTTGGTTTGCTTCTGTGGTCAGAAAGCAGTGGGGGAGCTGAGAAGAAGCCAGGTACTGAAATATGAAGAATTAGAGAAATTCCTATTGCACTTTAACAATATGAACTGGAGAAAAGTGGCTGCTGCCAATAAAACTCTGCCCTCTCCACAAATCCAGTGCCTGAGTCTTGCTGACAGAGCAGCTATTGCTTCCAAGGAGCATCCAAAGTTCAAAGAATATTTACTGCTGCAGATTAATGCATAGATCTGATGGAAGCTTTGTCCAGGGGCTGATCAGTGCCAAATTCCCATTTCTCAATAGTGTAGCTCTGTGCCTTGGCCCTAACAGCATGTCTGATGTGGAAAGATTGTAAACTTCACAGTTATCTGCAGAGAATTAAAATTGAAAACAGATTTGTGAGCTGCATCTCAGGCAGAACAACTACCTTGCCATAAATCAGTGCTTCAGACGGATCAGAGGCTGCAAGGAACAAGAACTACAACTTAGACAGTGCTTTGGGAGAGTCTGGGAAAGCCATCCTTTCAGTGATTCAGTCCTTATTTCCAGAGTAGTTATGTGTGTGTGTCTGCACTGAGAGAGGTTCCACTCACAGTCACAGTAGATGTGAACACAAGTGATCTGGCAGTTCCCACACAATTACTGCAACAGGGAATAAACTGGCAGTGAGATGTTTGGACAAGCTGAGCCTGGAGAAATCTGTGCCTTTATATGTAAAAAAAAAGAATGATCTTGCTGCTTAGTTTTACAGCCTCATATAAGAAGGCCTGTTAATGACATTCCTGCAAAAAATGTGTTCAGGGAGGCAGTGGGAAGAATTTGTTGTTACTGTTTCAAGACTTTTTTTTTAATGCTCTTAAGAATAAAAGAAAGGTGGAGGAGTTTTAGCTGAGCTGTGCCTTGTCACAGAGACTGAAGTGGGAAATGTGTGTTGGATAGAAAGCTCAGTGGGAAGAGGGGCAGAGGTTATTTTCCATCTTCAGAAAATACCTGCCTGCATGCTGTTCAGCAGTTCCACAAAGTGGCTTTAGAAGTTGCTTTGGGTTGCAAAATTAAGCAAGTGATTTTTCCTAGAAAGATGCATTTCCTCCATTGTGAGCTTTCCAACACAAGGCAGAAGAGAAAAACACTCAGATTTTTGAATTCTTTCTTGATCCTGCATGTTAAAATAGTCAATCCTACTTTTGGGGAGCCACAGGCAGAATGGGATTCAGGAAAATGGCAGCTGATACTGGAAGCAGATTTTCACCTTTTAACAGCAGATTAACCACATGTCTCTCTTGGAGGAGAAAAATCCAGTGCAGTGCAGTGAGATTCTGTGAATAGTTGGGTCATAGATGGAAGGTTGTCTCCTCAGCAGTGCTGTTTGCCCCCCCAGCTGGACTAGAAACTCTGAAGTTGCTTTCTGGCTTCTAAATGGTGCCTGTTATTTTGAAAGGTTTTGATTGATGCTCTTGCCCTTTAGACTTCAGAACGTGAGCTGATTCAGCAAGTCCAGATTTCTTCAGCCACGCACTTTTATCAAGAGATTAACAGTAAAACTGGCCTAGGTTTTCCCTCAGAATTTGATGTTGTTAAGGTTAACTATCCCAGTTAAAGAGGAATGACGTTTTCGTTTGTTAAATGCTGCTCTCTCCCTGTGTGTTCCTAGAATCCCTCCACACAATACAACTGCTGTATAAATAACAAAGTCATCAAACTTTAAAATATCATCAAATTTTAAAATATCATCCATAACCATTTTAAACCAAAGTAAAACATTATGAGATGTACAAGAAGAGAGGAGGCTGAGGAGGAAAAAAAAAACAAAACAGAAACAGGTTAAAAATGCTATTTGCCTCCCAGCAGGGATGATATATTTAAAAAACTCCAGCTAACACCCACCCACCTGTCCAAAAAGCCCACCAGATTTCCTGTGAAATTAGTGGCATTGCTCTCAAGAAGTCATAATTCCTCACTGATATCAGTCCCAATAAATTAGCTTGCTGTGAATCCAAAGCCATTTCTCTCCTGTGGTTTTGCAGGGTTTTAAGGACAATCTCCATGCTGTTTTTTGTCTGGCTGAGAACGCAGTGGGACCACGTGCAACAAGACCTGATGACATTCATGTTCTTTACTCTGGAAAGTAAGATTGTCTCTATCCTTTTCCCAGCAAAAGAGCAAACTTCATTTTCTGTTTACCTGAGTGCCATGCGGATTGTGAACCTGTCCCTAAATCAGCTTCCCTAAATATTGATTATTGACAGTATTTCAGACATCCATAGTAGTGAGTTTTAAGTGTGCTTAGAGTTTCCTGTTGGGTATGGAAATACACATCAAAATACATATATTATGAGCTGAAAGCTTTCCTTAAATCACCCAGAGCTAGGTGTTTTTTTTGTAGTACAACCGATTTTCTGTGTCCATCTGTAGCTGCATTGTCTCAGTAGCACAGCCAGGCTACCACTGGATCAGAATCTCTTCTTTTAAGGAGAGTTTGTTACCTTTTTGGCAATAATTTGTAGAATCCCAGCAAGGCATCACACAGGCCCAACAAACAGACCCTGCCATGAGGGCAGTACTGTCATACCCCTTTTCCATGTGTGCTCTGTCTGGATGCTTGGGGCTGGGGAATAGCAGCTGTACAGAGCTGCAGAGCCAAATAAGAAAAGCACGTGAGGTTTGAGGCTGCTCCCTGCAGTGTTCTAGACCAGACAGGTGAGTCTTAACTTCCAGTCTGAAGCACTGGTGTCTGAAATGCCCTCTGTTCCTCCTAGAACTGTGGAAATCAATAACACTGATGCAGAAGGTCGACTCATTCTGGCTGATGGAGTAGCTTATGCATGCAAAGACCTTGGAGCTGATATAATTCTGGATATGGCCACTCTTACTGGAGCTCAGGTACAACAGTGTTGCATTTATAACTCAGTTATTCAACCAGGTTTCTTTTCTTTATGCAACTCTTTTGCCTTTGCGTGCTTAAATTAAAACTGGTGTTCTTCTTCTGATGACATCAGCAGCTGATGTAAGTGGGCCAGTACTCCACGTTTGCAATTCAGTAGCTTTGTAATTAACAGAGCTGATTTGTTAATAGTGATCAGGACTTTTCTCGTCCATGAAATGGCTTCCATTGTAAGTCATACACAGAATGGTACAAGGGTACAAATTTAACACCATTATTTTTTGACATCTGTTCCTGTTTTATAGAAGATTATATTGACAAGCAGTGCTGGAAGGTGACTTCTTCCACCATTATTTTTTGACATCTGTTCCTGTTTTATAGATTATATTGACAAGCAGTGGTGGAAGGTGACTTCTTCCTGGCTTTGTCCTCTTTCTCCCTAGGGAATTGCTACAGGAAAATACCATGCTGCTGTCCTTACCAATAATGAAGAGTGGGAAAAGGCTTGTGTTAAAGCTGGCAGGAACTGTGGAGACTTGGTCCATCCTCTGGTGTATTGCCCTGAGCTCCACTTCAGTGAATTTACCTCTGCTGTAGCTGATATGAAGAACTCTGTAGCAGTAAGATTTATTTTTTCTTTTAAATTTCTCCGCTACGTAAAAATGTGCATTTTCTAGACAATGTGCTGGCCTGCTGATAGCTGGCTGAAAGCTCTTCCTGGGGGCTGTAATCTTTTAGAAATGGGCAGTGTTTTTCTGGTCTTCAGGGTCTCTCACCTGTGGCTGTGCAGGCTGTGTCGCTACACTGGTGTTCGGTGTCAGCTGTAAACAGTGTCCTCTGCAAAGGTGTCTGTGGGCTGCTTGCCTTTTAAATCTAGCCCTAAATGAGTGCTGAACTCCTGAATGGAGACATTTTAGGAAGTCAAGATGGGCATTCCTCAGATCCTGCATAGCCAGCAGAGACAGTAACTGGGAGTGCAGAACCCGGGAAATCGAGGACAGAGGACTCGGAATTGCTGCAGCTGCCTCTGCTGCCTTTCAGAGTTGCAATGTGCAGTGAGGTTCCAAAAACACTGCAGAAGGGAGTGTGGGCAGAAGAGGAGTTGAGCACACTGCTCCCAGGGACTGAGTCAAGGATTTACAGTACAGTTGGTTTGTTAGACTGTTTTAGGGCCATTCATTAAGCTTTGAACGAGATTTTTGTAACTGTCTTTTCTGCAGCAGAAACAACCATCTACATTTTCTTCTCTTCCAAGACCAACTCTGTTTTTACTGGTTCCACAGGACCGAGACAATACTCCAAGCTCCTGTGCTGGGCTCTTCATTGCTTCCCACATCGGCTTCGACTGGCCTGGGGTGTGGGTGCACATCGACATCGCTGCGCCCGTGCACGCCGTGAGTGTCCCGCCACTCCTGGGCACGCAGGCTGGTGCCTGCAGGTGCTCTGCATCGTGCCCATCCCGTGCAGAGTGACAGAAATAGCTGGAGAAGAGTTCTGTAGAAAAGCACTGACTCGTCACTGGTGTTGCGAGTTTCTTTGGTTTGGTGTTTTCATCTGTTGGTGTTTTTCATTTTGGGCTTAAAATATTCTAACAGTCGTTTTAATCAGTGACATCTTTATCATTGTGAGTGTTGCCAACTTGCCTGCTTTCTGCTCGTGGCAATAATCCCAGCCTTCCAATTTCAGCCGTGTTGTTTTAAGATGATTGACCAGAGTTGATCATCCCTCCGAAAACACATTCCCTCTAGGGGGCTTCCTCTCCTCCCTTTGGTGGAACTTGTGTAGATTCTTTTTTTCCCAAAGAAACCAAGCCAATTCACTCCACCTGCCTCGTTTTTTTTTTTTAAACACGGTTTATTCAGCTCATACTCCCAATCCATGCTCAGGCTGGGTGGGAGATCCCCTGCCCTGAACAATGCTGGCCTAAGTGTGTCAGCGTGAGCTCTGTTCTCACGTGGGTCACCCAGTGTGTTGGTTTAATGCAGCTGGGACAGATTCCAGGAGCAGTGGGCATACAGCAGCACAAGCTGAGCAGGCCTGCCAGGGATTGGCTGGGGCTGTTGACCACCAGAGCTGTCGCTGAGTGAGTAGCTAAATTAAAATTAGGTTCAAATCCTACAACCTGAGGTGTGAACTGTGTGGTTTTGGTTTTGTTCTAGGGCGAGCGAGCTACTGGCTACGGCGTGGCTTTGTTGCTGTCCCTGTTTGGAGGGGCCTCTGAAGACCCTTTGCTAAACCTGGTGTCTCCTCTCGGGTGCAATGGAGACTCTCCCACTGAGGAGATGGAGAGGGATTCCAAGAGACGGCGCCTGGTTTGACGCGGCCCCAGCCCGGAGTGGTGGGTGTGGGGTTACCTCACTTTGCACTGATTCCTTCTCAAGCAATGAAAACGTCACACGGCAGAAGTGGCCATTTTTTTTGGTTTTTTACTATCATGATAAGATTTATTACTTGGTTCAGATGAAAGCAGCCTGATGTATTGTTGGGGGTTTTTTTTTTAAATTATTGGTGCACACAGTTGCTGAACAGTATCAGTGGTGCAGAGTCCAGGCGCAACTAACTGTATCAGGAAGAGGCCACGTCCTCCTCTGAGCTCCTCACAAATCCTAACTAAGTGCATTAATGCATGAGAAGCTCTCTCTAGACTGAAGAAGCAACTGCAGCTATTGCTTACAAAGCCTTCTGAATTACTTATTATATGTGAGGTTTTATCAGACATTTCTGCAGGCCCCACTACATCTCAGAACACAGGACAAGGAAAAAAACTCTGTAGGCTTGGCTTATTCAGAGACAATTTAGCTTAGCAGCAAAGGAGATGTAATGAGAAAAGGCCTATAGTTTTAATAAGGTGCTGTTTCCGCATGTTTAATGTTTTTCTGACCAGTAAAATCAGCAAGAGGGATTCAGAACATATCTCTGTGTAATTGTTTCACATACAAATTACAGAATGTATTCATGTTAAATGAGGAAAAACAATAGACGGACTGTGATTGAGTAAAATCGGTTTACAAAGCAAAGTGGCTTCCTGCCACTTAATAAATTTATTATTATTAAAGAAGCTTACATATCCCATGTGGCGTTTCGTGGTGTTATTTACATTTCAGAGAACACTGAGTGCTCCAAAACTTTGTGCACAACATCATTACCCTGTTCACATTCCCCTTCCCAGCACTCAGAGCTGAGAGAGGAACAGCTTGCACTGCGTGGTGTGGGGCAGTTCTGGAGAACTTGGTGATTCACTGCATTTGTTTGATCGAGCAGCCGTGCTCAGGAGGAGTTTCTGTACAAGCCAGGCACGAGGAGCTCACAGGCACTGGTTTGGCTGGGACCCCCACGGGAAGTGACTTGTCCCAGCTGATGTCGTGTCCGTGGCAGAGCTGGGAACAGAGGGACCAAGACCTGTCCCATGGCTCAAACTTCAGCCTTTGGAAGCATTTCCTGACTCCAGCAGTGCCAATGGTGAAAAATCCCCCCAGCACACCCTTGGCTGCTTGGCAGATAAAGTCAAACTGAGCTGTGATGGATTGTACCCTCCCCTGTCGGAGGGGGTCTCTGGAGAGTGGTGGTGGGTTTAGCTGGAGTTCCTACAAGGAGGTACTCAAGAGTCTTTTTGGTTAAACACTTCATGGAAAGCTTAGTGCAGAAGGGAAAAGAAACGCGTTTCATTCTGATTGTGTGGCCCTGTTTGATTCTTAGATAAAAGGTAACTTAAAAAAACCCCAACCCCAGAACTTCATTTCTTCTGTGTTTGTTTCTCCCTTGTCATTCTGGTTCCTTGGTCCACTTGAGCATAGTTTTAAATCTGTGTCTAAATGAGTTCTACCCTTGGTCATTCTCTTGGTATAAAACACTACCTGGTACCAAAAACTGCCATGGGAAATGTGTTGATGAAGTTATTTTCATTACTGACTCAGTCTGAGCACCAAAGCAAATGGCAACATGTTCTAATTTCAGTGCTCTGAGATAAAGTCTTCAATATCCATCTTGTAGAAATATTCTTCAAATTAATTCTAATTTTGAAATTCAGTGTTTTGCCAGATTTTTACATAAAAAGTAGCCTGTGTCTATGTGGCATGAGGCTAAATTCTAATGTAATTCACAGAATGATAACAGAGAAGTTCAATTTTGATGGCTGATTATCATACTCTTCAATTTTGCTGTGTCTCCAGGCATGTAATTCTGCTGGATTTAATTTGGAAGGCACTTAATAGAAGCCATTTTTAAAATTAAATACCTTGTATTAAAGAAATCTCTTATGAAGTACCTGAAAAGCAAATGGGACAAATGTTTGGGAAAACAAAAACTGAAAACCAGCTTAAGTTTGCTAAAGGACAATTAAATTAATTTAACACCTAGTAGTAAAAAACTCTGATGCTTTGTATCAGAGGTACAAAATAAAAATCAAGACTTTTTTTTTCAAGTCTGTAATAAAATCTCTTGCTGTTCCTCATGTACATTATTATATCCTTCTGTTTTGATAAAAGGTCTGTTCTCTAGGGCGCAAGCTTTGGACCTGCACAAAGCAGTGATTTGTGAGCTGTATTTGCCAAATAAATGATTCTCTCCTGTGTTTCACAGAGCTTGCACTGGGATCATTCTCATTAAGCTCAGTGTTTCTTAACCCCTAACGAGTAGAATTTTAGTTCTTTCAAGACCCACTTCCAGCACCCGGATTTACTTCCCAGTACTGGGCAATTTTAACTCCTGTGTTTCCCCCGAAGTGTCTCGGTGTGAGACTTGGGAGCAATCCGCAAAAGGGGAGATCCCAAAACTGCCTTGGAAGTAGCACATGCATAGGAATTAAAATGTGGGATCATTACCAAAATGAGAAACGAGCGCACGTTGAGCTGCAGAGCTGGAATTTGTCCCTGCAGCTGCCACCACTGCTGTCCCCTGGGGTGAGCAGGCAGCCCATGTCCCTGCAGCCTCTGAGGCCACCCCGACCTTGTGTTCCACCGTCAGTGACACCAAAGCTCCAGCGCCCTTCCGTGGGACAGAGCAGCAGCTATTTACAGGAAACACTTCCAGACACCAGAGGCTGACCTCCGGGTTTAGGTGACTGCACTTGAAGTGTGTTCTGGCACCACTTAAGCAACTTTAAACAGAAACACTCCCACACTGGGCAGGGAGCACCTGCAGGGCTCTGTAAAACTGGGCCCTGGGTCCTCCTCGCTGCAGGGAGCCCTGGACCAACCCTCCAAAGGTACTGGAGGTGGCCTCAGTGTCAAAGAACTGACCTTGGGGACCCCTAAGCTCCAGGTTCCCAGATGTCTTCCCCCTCCTCAGCAAGCACAGGAGGTGGAGCAGTGTCACAGAGCACCTGAGCCCAGGCTCCAGAAGCAGCACTGAGTCAGGAAGGGACCTCTCTAGGTGGTTTGTAGTTCTTAGAGCTTAAATTACTGCAGCCGTGGGCTCAGCACTTTTAAGAGGAGGTTGACAATCAGAAGCTACTGCACCCCTTCGGGGGATTCCTTCTCATTTCCTCCCTGGAGCGGTGCTGCTGTTACCCAGGGATGGCCCAGTGGAAGCTGACACAGGCAGCAGGTGAGTTAAGAAGTGTCTACGCCATGGTCCAGCCCATCCCTGCTCTTTATCCTGGTGACAGCAACAACCTCTGGGCAGCACTTTGCTCTGAACTGTGTGGCAGACTTGGCAGGACAAGTCTGATCTGGTTTGCTTGTTGAAGTGAAGAGGAGTTGGTGCTCAGTCAGAGAAAAACCTGTCTGTGGTGTTGTCAACTTGTAAACCGTGCTGCAGGAAAGGCCTTTTCTTTGCTGTCCTTTGCCTGGAGGAAATTAAGCCAACAGCAGGTTTTATCCCATTTTGGCATTGCCAAATGCTGTCTGAACCGGGGACTGGTGACAGACACATCCACAGTTTTATCCAGGGCTCAGTCCCTAGAGGAAAGGTGGACTTGTGCTAAACCCTGGTTAGGGATTAACTTTTGCTGGGCAGTTCTGACCCTGGGGAGGTGCAGGAGAGATTTGGGTTCCCTCTGGGTGTGTTGGGCTTTACCTGCAGCCTCTGGTTTGGATCCTGCTGAGGAGCTGAGTGTGGAGCTGGGTGTGGAGGGATCACCACCACCCACTGCTTTCCCTGGGACCAGTAGGAGAGCAGGAGGCACAGAAATCCATCCTGTCTGTAATGTGGACAAACTTTTGGACAAAGTAGTTTTTTGGAAAATAATAGTCTTTGGGACATCAAGACAAGCACCTGTATTCCAAGACTGTTCTAGGTGGGTCAGGGTATGTTTTATTTTCTAGTACCTGTGCACAAAGCTACTCTTAACCATGTTTGCTACAGCTGGAAAAGCATCCACGGAGGAAAAGGGTCCCCTTGTACTTACACTGTGCTGAACCAGAAGATGCACAAAGGCACAATAGGCAATTAAATTAATTTTTCTCCATTTGCATGTGTAAGGAATGGAATTAGTACATCTCACTCCTTAGTCCCCATTGTGGTTTGTGTCTTGGAAATTCTGTTGCCTTGATATGTGATGTCTTCTGGGCTCTGGACGGGCAAGCAGTAGTTTTCCAAAACTGCTGTGCAGGGATTTTTATTTTTCCCTTTCATGTTTTCTTTCAAACACTTCTCTTACACAAAACCCACAGAAAGAGTTCCAGGCAGCGTCCACCCATATGAAACCAGACATTTTTTCCATAATCTTTTTATAGATTTGATAATATTTTACTCAGCATGTGTTAAAAATGTATGGAGTATATAAAATTCATTATAAATGTCACCAAACGGGCCAATGGCTTTTTAATATCACTGCCACAAGACTGCATTTTAACCTATTTCCTGTCTGGATCCATTCCAGTGGCAATTCCAGGAGGGGAATATATTTAGTCTATATTTACTTAGTCTGTTTAACTTTCAGTTAGTGTCTTTGGCTGATCCCGTGGCCGTGCTATTTTGGGATGATTTATACAATATTTACATTAAATTCTGCTAATATTTCCTTGCCTCTTGAAGTCGGATTACACTATTTACATCTCAAAGGCCCAAGCTGGAGGAATAAGCAGCTGTTCCAGGCACCAGAGAGAATTTAGAGCAGGGGAGGCTGCCAGCCATGAGCCCATGTGTCTGAAATCCTCGTGGAGGAATCATTTAGGATTGGGCCAGTCCTCCACGAAGGGAGGGGGAACCACGGAATGGTTTGGGTTGGAAGGGACCTTAAAGACCATCTACTTCCAAACCTCCTGCCGTGGGCAGGGACACCTTCCACCATCCCAGGTTGCTCCAAGTCCTATCCAACCCGTACTTAGACACTTCCAGGGATGGGGCAGCCACAGCTTCTCTTGGAAACCGTGTCCAGGGCCTGACCACCCTCGTAGTAAAGAATTTCTTCCCAATATCTAATAAAATCTGCCCTTTCCCAACTTCAAGCTATTTCCCCTTGTCCTGTCACTACACACTCTTGTCCAAAGTCCCTCTCCAGCTCTCTTGGAGCCCCTCTAGGCCCTGGAAGGGGCTCTAAGGAGCCTTTTCTCCTCCAGCCTGAACAACCCCAGCTCTTCACAGGAGAGGAGCTCCAGCCCCCTGAGCCTTTTACAAAGCTGACAGAAACCTACAAAACAACTAAATTTTGGATTTATAGCAAAAATTAAGACAAAATACATTCAGCATCACTTAATTTAACAGCGAACATGCATCACAGCTGGAGGGGAAAACATTCCTCTCCTCGTGAACAGAAATTTACCTTCAGGATTGACCTGTGAGGTAGTGGAGCAGCAACTGGATGAGATCAAAGTGCACAGAGCCAGCCACCCCCAATCCCAACAATATTTGGCAGAACAAATGATTCTCCTGCATTGAAGGCACAATGTAATTTAGTGGTTCAGGGAAAAAATCCAAACTGTGAAAATATTTGACAGCTACTGTTATCTAGAGTGGGGAAAGAAACTGAATTAGCTGGAATTTTGGGCTGTAATTATTCTCAGAGGAATCAACAGACTTTAAATATAGGGGATGGTTCCAACAGACGTTCTTAATGGCTTGAAACTCTGGAAGCAAATCTTGCTTTGAAAGCCAGTGAAACTTTAGGATGAATAAATATTTTTTTTTTCTTTTTACTCAATTTAGTTCTCATTTTCAAGTCCATGAATTGTCTACAGTTCATGAACAAAATGTTTCAAGTGTTATATCCTTGCTAATCCACTCTAACATTGGTCCTGAAGGACATTCATTGTACTTTAAAAATGTCTTGTTTGCAAAGTTGCTTCAATACTAAGAAAAACTTCATCAGTAGTAAGAAAAACGTACCTGTGGATAAATAATCTGTCATCCAGAAAGATTTTGTTGGCCTTGGAACAGATAAAATGACATAGAAAAATAGAATAATGGGCAGAGCCAAAGTGAGAATTGAAGCAGAAATTCCTGTGATTCAGAATGATCACGAAATAGAAATTTTTTTTCTGACTTGGACACCACAAAGCAAAGAACAAGGAGACCAAAACCTCTCTGACTCCTTCAGTTCATTGTCATGAAATACCCTGAACCACGGGGGTGGGAGGGAAAAAAAGAGTTCAAATGAATCATTTCTGTTTTCTAGGAACAAGGGTGTGAGATTGCTAAGCAGAATTTTTCACTCAGACAAATAAATAAATCAGAGCAGGGTATGGGATAATGGAACCTTTTAACAGCTGTAGGTGTGAGGTGGAAACTATTAAGTGTTATTATATTTAAGTTTATTTAGATTTTTTTTGCACTGATCACATACATATTGTAACTGGTGTGTTGGGTTTTGGGTTTTTCTTGCCTGTTCAGAAACAGATCTCTGGGCAGTGATCATTAATGAGAACTTCATGTAATGTCCTATCTGCTGCTTCACGCCTGAACTGAAGGGGAAGGGGTGTGATCTGCCACTAATGAATGGTTCTCCAGGCTGGAAGAGGGAGCAGGTGAGGGATCCATGTCTGGCATCTCACCTTTAGTGCTGTCTTTGGCTCCCATCTTTTCTGCTGCTTCAGCTCCACTTAATCCTTCAGCGCTGTGGCACAAATGTATTGTTCTGAACACCTCTGAACCTACCAGGAAAATAAACAATTAAAGGACAATTATCATTTTAGGTAGAGGTAACAGAAGGGTCTGGCCCAGTGGCAAATATTTCACCTGTGTTTTCCTGTTTGCCCTGGGTCCTCCTCCTCTTCATGCTCAGCCTCACAAAGGTGGTGACCACCTGTCCAAATCACTGAAACAGTCTGGAAATCAGTGGAGCTCAGAGTTTTGTGGATGATTTAGAAGGATAAAATCCAAGGAACTGTGCCTGTAAATACTGTGTGTGCTGATCTCAGTGCATGTTTAACTTTTTAGCACCAGTTAACCATAGCATAATGGAACAAAAGTTAATGTTTTTAGTCTCTTTTTTAGTGTTTTTAATGTGATGTTCATATAGTTGAAGGCAGTCATTGAGCTCTAAGTAGGAACATCTGGGGAGAAAATAATTTTCCATGTACACTGAAGCACGCTGGGCAACAGCAGTGTTTGGGAGGGACAGAGTGGAAAATTGTGCTTGTCTTGTTAAATACACTCCGTCCCTCAGGGAGGGCAGCTCTGGGTGCAGCTCCTGGAGAGCAGAGGGTTTCATTCCCGCAGCTCCTGCCTGTGGAGACACAGCTCCATCCTGGTGGGCTGTTTCCACTTCCCCACATCATCTTCCCTACTGGCAATGGCTCACGGGCTTTGCCCTGCCCCGAGGTGAGGCTCCACCACCTCTCCGTGCTGCAGAACCCAGGGAGAGAGCAGGGACAGGGACACACAGTGACGCTGCTGCTTGGCCTGCACCTTGGAGATGCTGCTCTTCCTCCAGGGCGCTTTTGGTTTGCTGCAAACTCTCACGTTTCTTCTCTTTTAGTTTCATCTGGCTGGTCGAAAACAAAATGAAGGCAATGACTGCTCTAAATGAGCTGTGCTCTTTATCTGAGTTCAGTGTCTTGCAAGCACTGTCCTTGTGACATAAATCTGTAACTTCAGCGTTACAGAAATGACCAGAAAAATCAGTTTTGGTTTAGAAATTGCTTTAAAATGAGAAACATTAATGTTTCTTAGTCCAAACTTTTTTCAACTAGTCAAATATTTTTTTACTCTATTGTATTTTACATTTTTTTAATTTCCTGCCGACCAAGCCCTAATGAATAAATCCAGATTGCAAATTGGGAAATATTTTTCCCGAAGACGTAAGGTTAAACTAAAGCCAAGGAAACTCTGGCTGTAGGCCTGGTGTTTAAAATACCAGCCATTTGTTTGTTATGGGCATCCACACTCACACACAACTTTCTTCCCCATCTGGCTGTCGCATTCTTTTTCCTTAAACTGCGTATCCCACCAATGTCCTTCTTCCTGAGTCATCCTTCACAACCAATTTCGTAACACTTCACAACTTTTCCCATCTGTCTGAAATTTTTCCTTGATAGCAAAATAGCGTTTCCTTTGTCTTCAGCAGACTTAAAAGACGGCAAGCTCACGCACCTAACCCAAAGCCCGTTGTATGAGTATCAAAAGGGGTGAGGATGGTTCTTAAATGCATATTTTGTTGGATATCACTTTGACATGTAAGATATAAAGGCTGTGAGAGCAACAGGGACTTTCATCTCTGTGGCCAGCAGGAATTGAGCACATGCCTTTTAAAATTGCCCCCCTCCTAGGAACACATGTAAGCTTGCAGGTCAGGAAATAATAAAGAGACAATTATTCATCCGAGTGTTAATACTTCTTCTGATATTATTGTTTTTATTTTTGCGGAGCACAGCTTACTTTGGACCTGGCCCATATTTGGAAGCTCTCCATCCCAAGATCTCATATCCAAAACAGGAAGCGGATTTGACAGGCACATGCAACACCAGAGGCAAACACAAAACACCACCGTCAAGGGTTGGCCCTGGACCAGCTTTGTATGTGATGTTGAAGCATTTGGTGTTCTGCTCAAGGTTTCTGTGAGGAAACATCTGTGAGATTCTGCCGCAGATAACGTGAAATGTTTGATCAATCCTTGTTCACCTCGAGAGGCACTGGGAAGGCTTCACTGTAGGATCAAAATGTGCCTCGAGCAGGGATAGCCTGGCTGACCTGAGGCTTGGAGGGCTCTTTGCATCCCCTTGTTGGGGGTCCTCTCACCGTTTGTTTCATACATCTCCTCTCCGTTGGCTGTCACAAATATCTGAACAGGATTTTTTGTTTTAAAGAACCTTTTACACCCTGTTTACCCCGTGCAGGTTAATGGATTATTTAGCCTACTGGCTGAAGCAGAGAAGCCATTGAAATGATTTCTAGCCAACTGAAAAATACGTTCCAGCTCTCTTTAATAGAGAAAGCCAAACAAAAATAGAAGGATTAAAGTTAGTGCAACTGTGTTTTCAAAAAAAAACCAACCCCAACAACCAGTCAGTGCAAACCCTGCTCTCTCTGCAAGGCTCTCCTGGTAAACACCAGAGCCTGACAGGCAGCAGAGCTTGGTACTGCTTGGCCCTCCCGTGACATTGTTCCAGCAACCTCTCAGTTATCAAAATAAGTCTCCTACCTCCAGGTGGGGACAAACAGCCCTGAGCCCTCGGCACCAGCCTGAGGATCAGCAGGAGCACACTCAGAGCAGGGTTGGGCAGCAGCTCGGCCAGGCTGCCACGGTGGTGCAAGTTAAACTGAAGCTGGCAAAACATTTCTTTTGTCTTTCCCCAGCAAAATTCAATAGAGAAGGGACAGTTTTCCTCCTGCTGAAAACCTGCACTCGCGGACGCTCTTGGTTTGGTTTTCCTGCTTCCCTGATGCTGGGCCACACAGAACAGACAGAGCACAGCACATTCCAAATGCCACCACGCTGCCATTGAAGCTGAGAACTGAAAACGTGGCAGCACAGAAATAGCTCCAGCATTCAACTAATGTTCCCTTAAGCAGCGGGCCAAGGACTTCCAAAAGAAGATGATGTGGTTTGTCCCCTTCTGTAATAAGAAGAAAACAAATCTGTTGGGCATGATGCTATCCCTGTACTGCCTTGACACCTTTTTTATAATTATCCCTGCCTGTGGCTGCAAACGCCCCTATGGTAGGTGACTTATCTTGCCTGAAACATTGTCTCTTAGCAACTGAGGTCGAAAATGCAGAGACTGGTGGTCCTGAAGAGCAGTTGCTGCTCCTGAATACGTGTGAGGTGTTCTCTCTACCTTACATGGCATCACTCATCTTTCTCAAACACTTGAAACAGCAACCAGTGAGAGCTGAACAACTGGTAGAAACAGAGGAATGTTCTTGGCAGCAGAAACTTCTGCTTCAGGAGCCAGGTACGGTCCTTGCAGTGCTCTGTGTTGCTCCCAGGTTGGCTGGAAGGTCTCTCCTGTGAGCATGAACACTTTCCACCTCTATTCCACATGGTGTTATGTGGTGCCTAAAAGCCTGTTCTCTTCCAGCACCAAAGCAAAGCACGGCTGAGGGGTTTGCAAGAACACACCTGGGGCTTCCCAGCCAGGCTGGGTACCTGCTCATGTTTGCACAACTGATATTTAGTAAATCTGTCCTAAGGGCATTTTGGCAACAGGTTGCAACCTTGGTTTAGCATGACTTGATGCTAAATTGTGCTGCTAAAGAGAAGGTCAAAGAACCACACCAGGAAGAACTTGAGTGGTTTCCTTACCATTCCCATTCCGTGTCACCTTTTAGAGAGATTCTTGTTTATCCTTTTCATGTCTCTCACTCACATGTTGCCTTAGCAACAGTCAGACTATGAATGCATAGAGGAGCTGTAATTAAACCACATTTGCGCCTTATTTTTCTCACAGAACCCGTAGAGGTACACAAGTAACACCTTTCCTGGTGTGGTATTGAGAGAGATTTAGAACCTTACAAACTACCTACACAAGTCAAAAAGGCAGCATACTTTGGAGGGGATGTCTGGTCATAGCTTTTGTATGTGTAAATTAAGGTTGCAAAGGCTTCAGGGGCAGGAGTTGTTCTGTGTGGGCATTGCACAGCACACTGAGGGCTCTGAGCATTATCAGAAAATGGGGGAGAAGTCTAATTGCTGCACTTTTCTTCAGTATCAGCAAATGGCTCTTTTCCCCAACAGTTAATTAAGTCAGCATAGGAAGAAGAAAGTTTCACTTGGCTATAAAGCACCATCCCCTCTGAATTCCACGTCCCACGTTGAAGTGCTGTCAACAAACCAAATGACAAGTGTTCCCAACACCAGAGTTCTCCCGTGCAGGCTCCAGGACTGGCCACTCGCTGCTCCAGGCTCTCTTACAAAGCCAAATTCTTGGGCTATGATAAACTGGTAGGCCTGGAACAAGCTCCCAGGATTTAATAATGAGAGCTGGACTTTGCCTGCCCTCAGAGGCTGAAAATGAACACGCTAAACTGCATGGATTTAATGAGTGCCTTGGCCAAGTAATTCTGGTTTGTCCCTTACATCATTCCTAACTTGGTTCAGGTTGAGGGGGAGTACAACAAAGCAGCAGAATGAAAACAGTTTTCTCTCAAAGGCTGGCTCACCTGAGCAGGGAATGAGAAAATGTGGAATTCCTTCCTTTGTGCCAAGAAGCGTGCTGGGCAGTCGGCGTGGTTTGAAGCCAAAGCTGATGAGAGCTGATTGTGTGATTCTAGGGTAGAACTCCTCTGGGGAGGTATTTAGCCCTGCAAAGAAACTTAGGACAAGCAGGATGTTCCCGTAGGCAGGAAGGAATGGGGAACTACGCAAGGCACAGCGCCTCTGGTCACGAGCCGTCCCAGTGATGCAGGAGCAAACCAGCAGAACAAAAGTGGCTCAGCTGCAATCGTGGTGCTCGGAGCCTGCAAGGCAACACGAACACACAGGGGAAGAAAGGCTGCCATTTGAGTTCCCACGTGCTTCAGGATGTGATATATCAGCACGCAGACTTTCTATGTTATCCCTTTTGATTTCCCCGTGCCAAGCAAAATTAAGAATTAAACAAGTCCAGAGTAAAGATGTTATGCATTGCACTGAACAAATGGACACCCCAAAGCCTGATGTGGCCTGTCTGCAAGGAATGAGGCAGGACAGAGTCCTCTAGGGAGCCAGGGCTCAGTGCCCTTTTGGACATGTTTCTTGGCCCTTCTGGTCATGGTCTCCACCATGGAGTTTGTGTGCACAGTCCCTGTGCTTTTCATTCGCTGCTTCAAATGCCATTATTGTCCCATTTCAATAAAAAGCAGATGTGACACTGGAAAATTATGTGCGCATTATAATTTTGTTCAAATGTTATAAAAACGATGCTATTAATGTCATATTAAACAGACACAGCTGACCAGGTGAGCATGTATGCTCTTCATCATCCTAAAACTCTTGCAAAAAGCAGCTAAATTTTGCTTTTAGAGCTCATGTGGCAGTGGAATTTCCTCTCTCGATCATATATTGCCTAGCAATGATCCTAAAGGTAAAGGATGTAGCACCTGTCATCAAAACAGATGTGTTTTCCCTTGGACTTTCCCCCTAAGGAAAAGAGCAACCTGCAGAGGGAATCATTTGTGTTTGCTGTGTTGGTGTTACCAAGGGAAAAGGGTCCCTCTTACAGCTGCTGAGCCATGAATGGCAGGGGACTGTTCCCCAAGGCTGGGAGTTTACAACACAGTCGCCTGCATTTTTCAGATGGGATTAGATGGCAACTGTGCTTAGTCATGTAATTATCACATCAGGACTTCTCACCTGCACTCCTGCATTAAATATCACTCCAGGATATCATTTTCCTGGAACACAGCTACTCACTGCCCACTGCCACTCTTACCAGCTTGTTGCTACACTTTGACCAACACCCTCCATTTTTTTTCCTCTTAGGGGTCCCATAAAAAGCAGGAGGGAAATATCAGTGTGAAGAATAATGGGAAAACCAAGCTATTTCTAAGGCTCAAATGGATGCATTCTCTCCTCAGGGTGAGTGAGATCCAGGCTGGCTGTGGGGACGTGCAGAGCAGTGCTCAAGAGTCTCCAGAAAGGTCAGGGTGGGTTTGAGTCTCTGAATTCTGCACTGACCATTCACAGCTGGTGTGGGAGAACATCCTCTGGGAGGTCAGTGAGGCTACACCATGAACCAGGCAAAGCAAAACTTCCCTTTTGGGCTGTTTCTTCAGCTCCTATATATGCTGTGAATAAACTTCATCCCAATTGCATTTTTTGCTATGTGTTGGGGTTTCAATTCAGGTCATGGAATACCACACGTAGCTCTCTGTTGCTTTCCTCTTCCTTCTCTGGTTTCTGATCTTCAGAATGGGACAGGATTTTGGGAATTTAGGCCTTTACCGGGTTTTGGGGATCTGTTTGGGTTTGTTTTGGTTTTTTTTTTTCAAATTCTTGTATGTGTGATGCTACTACGACATGTTCCAAAATCAGGAATCTGTGGGCAGAAAATATTACCAGCATTGGCTCTGCTGAGCTTGCCAAGCAAAACGCAGTGCTGAAAAATGCACAGTTTCATAATTTTCCATGTATTTTTTTGAATAATTAACTTGAAATCTCTTTTACATCTACCACCCAGAAATGTAACTGCAGTAGTGCAGAAAAAAAAAAAAGCACTGTTGTGATTTAAAACAAGGCAAATTGCCTCAAAGCAACCAAATGTGCAATCAAGTTGCTCCAGTATAATATTTATTCTCTTTTCCAAGGAAAGATTCAATCAGTTCTTGTGTTATAATTGAGATAAAGGATGGGATAACCTAACAGTGTAATTTGATACCTTTTTAAATTTTGTTTTATTTTGTTATAGCCAATACTGGATATGGTTTGATGTATCTGCTATGCCCTGTTTGTTCTGCGTTCCAGAAGCAGAGCCGTGCTTTGGTATCCCACCTCCCAGTTCCAACATCACAATGCCAATCTTCCCAGCTGTAACCTAGCAGATAAGAACACAAACGCCCTTCCCATTAGGCAGCAGAAGTGGAATGCCACTTGGATCATAAGGAAGGAGGAAGCGTGCAGTGTTGGCCAGGGTTTGGGCAGACACCGACCCCCTTTGGCTGTGTCAGCCGCGCTCTGGGGAACCGTGGGACGATCGAGGGGCGTGAGAGAGGAACCAAAGTGCCTCGTGTGGGGTGGTGGAGCTCTGAAATAAGATGTGGCTTTAACTGAGAGTCACGATGGAATGAAAAGAAATTCCACACCTGTTTAGCAATACTGTTGGTGCTGGGAACGAGGTGTCTTAGCTGAAAGCCATCTCTGCATGAGCCCGGCCGTACCTTGGTGAGACAGCCTTGAGCACGGACTTCACTCCTCTACTGCTTGGTTCTGATTGTGGCTGTAACGTTTTATCTCTTGATGAAAACGGCTGTCATCAGAATGTCCTACACTCTTTCCCTAGACCCCTTCCCTGCAGTTTGAAGGCAAACTGGAAATGTGGGTTGCTGGTGCATTTTGAAGAGGAAATGCTCTCATAATAAGAGGTGAAAGGTTTGGAGGTAGCAAGAGGTTGATATGAATGCAATCAATCTTTTTTTTTTTTTTTTTTTGCAAATCTATTATCAAGGAGCTTTGGGTAAACTTTGACTTTTAAATAATGAGAGAGAGAGATTGGTTTGGTTTTTTAAGTAAAGAGAAGCATATTTTCTGAGTTTTCTTCTGCCCCAAATGTAAAACATCTTTTATTGAAATCAGAGTTGTTCTTGCATAACCAATGAAAATAGAATTTAGCTAATAACCTTTAATGAAAAAAATCTCTATTTTAAATTAATCAGTAGCACCTGGAAAAACCCTGAAATCCTGATTTTGTTTCTTCAGACACAAAACTGAGAAAATACCAGTTCGAAATAAAATAACAGAAGAATTGGCACGTTTTGTAAGTCAACAATTTTTTTATTGCTAATTTTTCTTTCAAGGTGTGAATCTGTAAAGTTTGGGTTGTTAATGGAATGGAGAAGCACAGATTTCAGCTACCTCTTCAGTGCAGTGGGTATTGCCAAAATACAATAAAGCAGTTAACAGGGTGCTACTTTCAATGAGAGGTAAGTTGGGCCAAAAAAGCAACACTCATCGATTAGGTCATATGTTCATGTTGTCCAAATTTTTCATGTACAAAGTTAACTAAGGAAACTCAGTATTGTCTTTAAGGGTAAAGAATAACCACAGGTATATTGTATATTGACTATTCTTCAAAACAAGTTTCCAAAAATAATAAACACAGGAAAGCAAGTTCATATCAGTTATTAAAACCTCAGCTATTAACAGAATTTAAACTAAGTAAAGTAAAATTTTTTTGTAATAGAACAGTGGAAAAAGTTATCCTGCTTTTCCAGGAGAGCTTTTCATGTTAAGTTGCACTCATGTACAGGGACTGTAAGAATGCTAAAGTTTCAGCAGAATAAATGAAGTTGTATATGATAGACTGAAATTTAAACCGTGCATATTTTCTGAATAAGAAGAAGCCATCTATGGAAAAAGAAATTCAGCTGCTGAAGGTGAGGTGCAACTAACTACTGTATCTGTGCAACAGCAATTGTTCACATTGCTCCAGAAAGGGGGAACAGCTCACAGAGATCTGTTCCTGCTTCCTTGCCCTTCAGTTCCCAGATGGAAAGCACAGACTGTGTTCATCGATTGCTTTGCAGGTACATTCACTGTATACATTTCCAATCATCAAACCAAAGGCTGGGATTTGCTTTCTGTTCGATAATCCTCATTTTGTCTGAAATGGGAACAATTGATCCCTCATGTTTCACTTTAATCCAGACACTTTGTTGCTGAACAAGTGCTTTGAAATGTGGCTGTAGGATCATTCTTTCTAAATTAGAGTTTCTTTGCTTGGTTTCTTTCCCGATACAAATAACTGGTCAGAACAGAAGTGTTCTTCACATTGAAAACAAACGAAAAAAACCCTGATCTTTTCTAAATTAATGTTTAGAAGTGTAGTTCTTGAGTTTAAGATGAACACACACAGTCTGTATGCAATGTATCCTTAAATGCTTAATAGGCCAAGTGAAGAGACTTTACAGAACATTCTAAGCATCAGCCCAAGCATCACAGAGGCCACATGCTCTAATTTAGAGGCCTAAATTAACTCAAATGCTTTTGAGGAATAGCTACGGAGTTAAAGGTTCTGAATTTCCACCTATTCATCCTGTACCAACCCAGCTTGGAGCAAACTAGGCTGGAGACTGGGGACAGTAGAGGTACATCAGCACAGGATGTTTATATCCTTAGTAATACTCAGGGCAGGCTTAACTAGCAAGGCAGAACACCATTAATTTGGTCTAGCAGTACTGGTACTATTGCCTCACTCAGCAAATCCTCTTTCTGTCATATTAATTATTTACTGAAGCCATTTGCTACTTAAACTGTGAAAGCTGAAATACATCTGTGAATTTTGCCTTTAATCTTTGGCTAAGGATTTTATAGTAGATAATCCAACAGAAAGCGTTTGGTGGGTCTGTGATTTCTGTTGCCAAATTTATCTGTGAATGAACTTTGCAGCTCTGAAAACACAGAGCTCTTTACGATTATTTGCCAAAAAGGCAATTACAAGCTTTTTTGAGGCTGGTACTTGTGTGCAGTCTCCTTTTATGTTATTGTTAACTTTAGAGGGAATTAATCACAGGGTGAAGCAGAGCTCCCACCCAGAGTGCAGTCAGAACGCTGGAACATGTTTGCACCCATCAGCACACGGATGCAAACGTTCAGTGGAAGCAATGCAGGTGGTGATGCCGTGCCCTGGATCACAGCAATGCCCAGGGTCTCCTCCAGCCCTGGGCAGCTGCGTGCTGCTCCCACACAGCAACGGGAATTAATTAGTCCAGGAACTGTGCCTTAATAGCACAGCCTGCCCAACAGGAGTTTGCCTCTGTGCAGTGTCAGTCCTGCAGAGGAACGAGTCCCTCTGAAGTCCTGAGTGTGAGCGGGTCAGTCCAGGAGCGGCACTCTGCAGGCTACACGTGCTCATCTCTTTATCTGTTACTCCAACTTACTGCTGCCCTCAGAGGAATTTAATGCAGTCCATGTGAAGGCTGAGCAAGAGTTAACTTTGCATTCTGCACCTAAAATCTCGTTGGAAAGACTGCAAACACCTGCTCTGGGGCTGGCTGTAGAAAAAGCTATTTCATAACGGGAGTGCAGATGTCCTCAGCAAAAATTAATGAAGCTCGTCAAAACTTCTTTTGCTGTCCAGCAAACACCACTCGGGATACAGAAAAGCACATTTTTAAAATACGGCAGAAACCAAAGTCTCTTGTATCATGTAAACAGAGGAATGGTTGAAGTGATAAGGCGATGCTAAAATCCAAAATAAATATGTTTGCTCTTTCCTATAAAGGAATGTCTAGAAACAAGTAGAAGCCAATGTTCTGTTCTGCTCACTTTCCCCTGCGCTGCCTGCTGTCCAGGCAAAGAGTTAATCTTTACTCTACAGAAACCATTGGGAAGCTGAAAAATATGACAGTCAAGTGACAGCAAAATACAGCACGTGAGGAGGATGAAAAGGAACCTTGTATTTTCCAAGGGTTTTCTTCTGTTGTTGCACCAGAAGAGGAAAGGTGACAAATTCCTGATCACTCCTTTTTGTGCCTGCACCTGAGCACTGCAACATTAGCAAGGAGGAAGAACAGGCAGACACCTGGATTGATCAGACTCCAGATGTGAGAAAGCACGGAGTGAACCAACCGAAACGGTGAAAAAGAAATGAAGCAGCTTTGTTCTTTTTATAACTTGTAATGAGGCTGGTGTTAATACGCTGGGGCCTCATTAGCAGCTCACGGACGGCACCGGGAGCTGGCCATCTCACAGCAGCAGCGCTGCCTTTGTTCTCGGTGGACGCTTTGAGGGATGTGGCACCGCAGGGCCAGGCACAGCCAGCCCGTGGCACTGGTGACATCTAGAGGGCTCCAGCTCTCGGCAGCAGCCACGGCTGCCCGGCCACGGGCCACGTCCTGCTGCCAGCTGAGCTCCCCTCACCGCCGTGTGGCACCGGAGAGCACTGGAAGCCGCTCCATGCGCACACGGAGCTGCCCCTGAGGACACGCTCTGCTCTCCTCCCGCTGCAGCCCTCGTGTGGTTTTGGATTTCATTAACTTGCAGGGTGAGCCGCACGACTGCAAGCACGGAATAGACCAAAACCTGCGGCTTCACTGCTGTGACTGACTTACCAGGAGCCTGTGTCTGGGAAAGCTGTGACACCGTTCCCACAGCGGGGTCGAGTGACAGTGTGCGACACTGAGCAGATGCAGCCGCTGTGCCCGGGGAGCTTTTCCCCTGTTCCCCTCCCAATCGCTGACAGCATCTTGCCCTGGAAGCAGTGCACAAATAATCAGAATTATGACTACAGCTGCAGCTACAGTGCATCCATGCCTCCAATTTCCTGCAGTGCTAACGAGAGGCAAGATGCAGGTGTTCAGGCAACGTGAAAAATACACAGAGAAGGTGAAAGTCGGAGCTCCAGCTCCTCTCTCTGCGGGGCTGCTGCTTCCCAGCTCTTTGGGGAATGTCACTGCAGTGCCTTCCTGAGAGCCTGGGTTTGCTCAGCCTCTGTGGTCCTGGCAGCCCCAGCCCTCCCTTGGCTCTGGAGTGTGTTGGCACCGAGCTGTTCAGTGGCAGAGCTGCCAGGCTGCTCCAGGGCTTGCTGGCAGTGGGGACACCAGCCTTCCCCACGTCCCCTGTCCTGAGCAGCCAGCGGTTCTTTCATGTTCAGTGCTTTTTTTAACCAAGAAAGTAGATCCCTTGTTTCTCTGACATTTTCTCCTTTAAAGCTGCATGAGAACAGTGAAGTCTAGCAGGCAAAGTCAGCCTGACCCAGTGCTTCAATGGCAAATATTAAACTGCAGCAACTCAGAGAAATGATGAAATCTTTACTGGTAGAATTTAACAACCTACTTACACTGGAGCCAACCAGGAGAGATTTATAAAGCTGTAAAATAAGCTATCTGTTTTAAATTATTTCAAAACCTGAACAGCACAAGTTGTCTTTAAAATCAAAGGGCAAATTTGACATTAAAAAATGAGATTATACTTTGTATGGCCAAAATGAAATGCTGTTGACCCAATCATATAATAAGTACTTGTGAGGAATAGCAGGGAGAAGGATTTCTGGAATTGTTTCTACTCAAACAGGAAATTGATGGTAGTTTCCATCTCTCTCAAGCCTCCAGTCTATGCTATTCTAAAAGTTCTCTTCCATATGATGTCCTCCCATGTCCAAATACCTCCCTGTTCCTTGTTTGCCCTTTCTCTTGCTCACAAAGCGCTGTGGGACCATCAGTGCCTAGATCAGCTGGGCCCCAGGTCTGCAGCGTCTCTCAGAAAACCCCCTGGGCTGCACAGCCAGGCTCGGGGCTTGCCACAATTCAGGCATTAGTCACTTAAAACCAGAGGCCTGTAATTGTTCCATCCCTAAGCCTGACAGGGCAGCGTGAGCACTGTCACCCACTTCAGTGAAGTCTTGTGTTAATTCCCTGAATAAGAGCACTGACACATGATACAGTATTTGCAGGATGGAGCTTTTAACCAAAGCAGGATGCTGGCTGAACTCCAGGACGTGCAGTTGTTCTTTGCTTATTGCACTAAACACAGAGTTATGTTATCCAAACTGTACATCTGAGTAAGAGTTTGCTACTTCAAGTGAAACGCTTTGCTCAAATCTTACTTGCTTTTTCCAAATAGTTGAGTGATCGTTTCAGACACTGATTCAGAAATGAGTGTTCATGTCCTACTAGTTTAATTAGTCACATGGACTGAAGAACACGCTTGCAGTGAAGCAAGACAGGCTGGCTTCAGCCTTCTCCTTCAGAAAGGCAACTTGTGCTCCTTCAGGATACGAGGACAGCCGCGCAGTTGGAAGGACGATCGCTGGGAATTGCACGTTTCATAGGGAACACAGTCATGGCCAAGCGAGCGTTTCAGCTTGCCTGCCCTTGCCTGCTGGCCAGTGCTGTCTGTGAGTTCTTATCACTCCTGATGTGAGCCGTGTTGTTGCAGCATCGCTCGCCGCGTCTCCCGTGGCTGCCGCAGGCGCTATCTCAGTGCGTTAAACCACACGGGGTTGTTTTTTCCTACCCCGGCTGATAAGAGCCAACAGATGTCAGTGCAGCCTGAACAACACGGGGCCGTGTTCTGCTCAGGGTTCTGCTCCTGCAGAAACATCCCTGGGTGGGAGTTCTGCCGTGGGACGGCTGCGGCATTGAGAACAGTCTCGGTGTGTTAGGGCACGCTGCAGAGGCTCTCACAGCTAAAAATACCCGCCCAAGGATTTTTAAAAACACATTCGAGGGTCCTTATAAACACGCAGACTTTTGTTGACAGAACAAGACTGCTCATTTATGCTGTGTATTATCCTTGAAAACCTGCTCTGTTTGTGCAGGGAGTCCCATGACAACCTCGTCTTGCTGAGGGTGCCACAATGATCTCAACAACAAATGTGTCCCTTTATCTGCTGGAGAGGGACAGAGGCGAAGCAGGAAGTATCTGCAGGCTGTAGGAAAAGCAGTTAAAAAATGGAAATAAGCTGCTTTATCAAAATATTGCTTTGCTGTTTTCACAAGTGCAATCCCTTTGGCTTTCTAGCCCAGCTCAGGGCACCTCTTTCGTGGCAAGTTAATGCCAGATATGTGTGTAAAGTCCACTAAAATCAGTGGAACTGGGAAGGTCATCTGGTTAAGTCATGTCTGAATGAAGGGAATTTGACAATGGAATTTACTCTTTTTTCCATCTGAAGCCATAAATACATTTTTAGGTGACAGCTCTAAGACAGAGAAGGCCACTGTGGGAACCTCACACATGGTCTGCAGTGGGTAAAAAAAAAAAAAAAGGGAAAGTATTTTTATATTTCTGAAGGAAAATGGGGCCATGATACCACAAACCAAGATAGTCAAGGGAAAACCAACCACTAAGATAGCCAAGGGGAAAGGTAGCAATTTCATTGTATTTGAGAGTGAAAAGTTTGTACTTTGGGGTTTGGATGGTGATACTGGCTGGGTCTGTGCCCAGTGCAGCATCCCAATCAGCCTTCTATTCCTCACTGCATTGTCAGGACCAAAGAGAAGACAAGTGCTGCATCAGGTGATGACAGATCGCATGGAAACCACTTTGGGAGAACTCACATCTACATAATCAGGATATTAATAAGTTGGATGCTTATCTATTCAGCTACACACTGCATGCAGTGAAGTGCGGAGCTTTGCTCCTCGAGTCCAGAACTTCTCCCTGTGGCTTACGGGAACCAGGAAGGACTGGAAGGGTGTCAGTCAGAACTGACATCGTCCCCTCCCACAGCTGTATCTCCATGCTCTGGTCTCTCCAAATAGAGACTTTGTCTTTTTTGTACACGGGATGGACTTGAGTACCTCCCTAGATGGAGGCGGCTTTGCTCAGCCCAGGTCCCGTGAGCCCAGGTGGGAGCTGGAACCTGCTGTGCTGTACCAGCCACACCGTCTGCTGACCACGCCTTCGGTCACTTTTCCATGACTAGAAGCACCCACAGCTTTTGTCATTTTATGTCTGCAACACAGTTCAAATGGAGCTAATTCTACCTATCGTGCCTTATCTGTGTGTCATGGTGTTTACCTTACACATGAGACAGCTTTTAGGCTAAGAGATGTGAGGAGGCCGGTGACGGTGGCTTTGTGGTTATAGGTATAAGGAACTCTTGGTTTTCAGGCTTCTTCAGAAAGAAGACAAAAAATTAACAGTTTAGATTGATACTTAAACAAGGATTTAGGAATCCAAGATCGAAATTAGGCACTTAGTCACCATTTTAGATCTAAACTTCAATGCAGGAAACAGAGAAATGACAGCAAAATAAGTGCTGAGTGAAGGAAAGAACCAAAAGCAAAGACCAGACAGAACCTGCTTCAGCTAAAATTAATGGAAAACTCTCAAAGTTTGTAGGGGGTGTTCAGGCCTAAAAACACTGAGCAAATCTCAGAAATGTAGGTTCCTCTCCTTATGCCCTAAAAGTCTTGTCTGTAACTGGGTGGGGCGATTTATTTTCCGGGGTGCTCAGCACCCTGTGTTGCTCCAGCCACGCTGTGGTCAGCAAACCCATTCCAGAAGCTAAGCCTTTACGCAGATGTCCTTAACCACCGCGCCAGGCTGCAGCCACCTACAGCGGAAAAGCTGAGTGCAGAGGGTGCCCTGGAGAGCGGCCGCCTGAGCGAGGGCAGTGCCAGCAGCAGGGCTGACACGTGCTGGTTTGCACCAAGAAATGCAGGTTGCACATACGGATCACTCGCAAAAACACGGGTGGGAGTTTGAGTTCAATCAATTATTTTCCCTCCCAAGGCACAAATAAATGCAAATGTTACCCATCTGCATTTCTCTTGCTGTCATGTTTCCTGGTGTTGATCCAAGTTTTTTTGCTTATGTGTCCATGTCTCTTCTTTTAGCACTGCAATCTCATAGTTGTTGCTTCTTTTCTTGATATTTTTTGCATTTCCAGGTGGCTCACTCTGCTTTTTAACCTCTCCAGTTTTTTTTCCTCCCCTGTTGCAGACGGTAGAAATAACAGAATAAAAATGCAGAGAGACCTGCAGCCCAGTGCTCAGGGAAGGATAAGTCTCTATTCCCTTCCCTCCCTGCTGGGAGTCAGGAAGAGGCAGCTCTTCAAGGTAATTTTCTATCTTAGAAACTATGTGTGATTTCAAAAAGCCGTCAGTCTGTGTCATGCACTGTTTACTCAGGTGAAGCATGTGATTTTACCCTTCCTGTCACTTCTCACCACTAACTAAAACTGGTGTAAGCAGGAAAGTGATGAGCTGTGCCTCTGACATTAACATCTGGAATTCAAGTAACTACATCTATGCTGTAACTACAGACAGCGTCATAGGACTACAGGAGGATGTGAAATTTCTGATTTCCTGACACATGTAATTCATAAGTTTTATGAGTCATTCTAGGGGGTTAGAATAATAGGATGAGGAGAACCCTATGTTCCACTTTGAAATCCTACTCTGTTTTAAGATTTCTGCTTCAGAGGATGGACATTACAGCGAAGGTAGGCTTGGCGTGCTTTACAAAACTTGTCACCTGCACTCGTGAAGTTTTCAGAGTAACCAAACCAAGACAGGCTGACCTTAAACTTGTCTTGTGAATTGCACCAGCAGGAGAACTCTGCTTGTCTGCTCCCAGAGCCAGAACAAATTCGTAGGCTGAATGTTTCTTACTAGTTTCTCAGTTTAGGTTTTGAGTTGTTTGGATTCATTTTCTTGGCAGTCCTCAGGAGTTCCCTTTCCTTTTACAGGTGGCACATGGACAGAACCCCACAAACCAGCCTGTTTCAAAGAACTGTCCTGTCTGTAAGTATAAGATTCATCTTGTTGGAGTGTCTCTCCAAAAAGCACAGGAAGAGAAAGAAAACTGCTATTAATAATCTTCTAGGCTGACCTTTACATTTTCTTGTTATATTACATTCTCAGGGGTGTGTTCATCAGAAGAACGAACTCTTGGTCCCAGAGGAAAAGGCATTACAACAGTGGAGACAGAATGAGTCATGTGGGGATCTTGAGCCTGATGTGAGATGGATTAATTCCTGCAACAGGCAGCAACTGCTGCTGAACCTGGGGCTGACAGTGATGTGCAAAGTGAACTTCTCTGCCGTGTAGTGACTTAATTTGTACACTTACTAATTGCTGTAACAGACTTCCAGGAGATTTTGAAAGAGACATTTGTATCAAGAAGACATCCAGCTTGTGAGAAAACAGAGAGAAGAAATAGAGATTTCATTGAGAACCACACAGGGTATTTGTAGAAGACAGGCTAAAGCATAGAGAGCTGGTTGGAAAGCTTCAACTCCAGAGTGCAGGATGTGTGGCCAGGCCCCAGAGAGTATTAGTCATCTCATAAGTGAATGCTCAGAGCTGGCCGGAGATGAGTACAAAATACAGCATGACAAAGTTGGCAGTGCTGTGCACAGACCGTGCTGCCAGGGAGGGGGATATGGGCACAACCAGCATCATCACCCCAAGCCAGGTGAATTGAAAGAACTGAGGAGGTGAAGTGTGTTGTCAGAAGGCAGAGGCGGTGCCTCCGGAGCAAGCTCCATCAGTAACTTCTCCACTGGATGATGGTGTTAGTAGAGAAAAACAAGAAGTCACTGACGTGTGTGGCAGGAAGCAAATTAAAAATGGGGCATGAAAATGGCACAAATCTTGGTGTCATGTCCTTCTTTCCAGGGGGCTCAGGTGTTGCACTGGAGGAGCTCAGGCGGGGTGTCCAAACTGGACACGAATTCTCCGTGGACGAGGGCTCTCCCTGCCGCCGGAGCATCCTCACAGTGGGATGTCACCTCAGGTCCCGACCTGGCCTCGCGGCTGGGGCAAAAGCCGGGGTGAAACGTCAAACCAGCGCTGTCCCCGGTGGTCTGGGGTGCTGGGAAGGGCAAGCGCTGACCCCCGGCTCCCCCAGCGCGGGGCAGGAGGAGAGCCCGCAGAGAGCCCGCAGATCCCCGCCGGCCGCGGGCACTGCGGGACGCGACCCCCGCACGTGGGGGGAGCCGCGGGGGGGCCGCCCCCCCGCAGGGCCGGAGGCTGCGGCGGGGCCGCTTTCCAGAGAATACGGTAAACATGTCCGCATCACGTGCGGCCGCTCCCGCCGGCCGCGGCGCGGGACCGGCCGGGAGGGCGGGACGGGACGGGACCCGCGCTCCGCGCC
>WBMZ01016381.1:0-10286 GCA_013400975.1 Atrichornis clamosus
AGCAGCCTCTCACAGAAGCCATCAGAAGCTGACAGAAGCCTGGTTTAGAGAAGAGATCGACAGTCCCTAACTCCCAATTCGGATATGTCTCCAGACAAGCAAGGCTCTCCCTGCCTTCATATAAAGACCTGGCCACCCATCCCAGTTCAGTTTTCAGCTCCAGGTAGATAATTAATTAGCAGGACCACACTATTGACATTTCCCTTCTCTCATCTGTCACTGGAAATGAAGCAAACAAGGAGTTTTTAACCCAGGACAGCTGAAACTGCTGAGGAGGAAAAGCACACTTGGACAAGTTCATAGCAAATAAATCCAGCTAGTGATATTAAACTACCTGGATATCTCAGTTTCAGCAAATCCAAGGTACACCGGTTGCTGGGGGATAAAAGAGCATTTTTGACTGGCAGGCTCACACTAGTCTGACATCCTTCTCTAAGGATCAAGAGTGCTTTCTGGTGCTTTCTGTACTGTATGTGCACCTGAAGTCACTACAAACCCTCCTGAAAAGCTGTGGAACCAAGGCCAGGAGGGATAGAAGTAAATATGAAGGAGAAAGATTGAACAGAGTCAAAGAATACAAAATTTAAAAAGAGAGAGAAGGATATTACTTCACTAGTATGATTTTAATGCCATGGCTTCTTGATGAGAAGCAGTAGCAATACTTGAAGGACCATAAAAGGCTTAGTCCAAGGTTTCTTTTTAAATGTGAAATATCCTAACAGATTTTGTATCCAGGAAAAGAGTCCGGAGTCCTAGCAGTGGCCTTTATTCAAAGACCTAAAATGCACCAAATTCTAAGTTGGAACAAGGCTTCTAAAGACAATGTTAAGAAAATTTCTGAATGCAGCAGCCATGTATTCTTTTCAGAATATTCTTTCAGAAAAGCTATTTGATTCAGTGGGATTCTCCTTTCATGCTTTACCATCTTCTTTCTTAAACATTGTTATGCATTCCCATGTTTTGGTTAACATTTCAAATTTTCCTGTTTCCCATCATTTCTGTAAATGGTGGGTACAGAGCCTGACTACAGCTATTCTATTCACACCACAGTGGTACTTATTTACTGAGAATCATGTCTGGGCTTCTATTTTATGCTCCCATTCATTAAACAACAAACACTTAAGAAAATGGGATGCACCTATTATTTTTCCTAACATTCCTATTTTCAAAGAAAAAGAAAAAACGTAAATCCTCTGTTATTTACTGTACGCATTACACAAACCGACAGACAAGGAAATTAAGCTGAAAATCAGGGGGTTATAGAAGCTCCCCAAAAACCCCAGGATACTGTTTATACACAAGCCTTGCAAGCAGACTTTTCCATGTTGCCTTGCACTGATTATCTCTATTTCCATACATTAAAGAGATCTCACCATTAGCATTCAGGAGCAGGGTTAGACACACTGTGAAGGCTGTGTAAAAAGAGATTGCAAGTGTCTGCCTCCTTTTTTGGCATTACATCCCATAAAATTGGCAGGAATTAGGTAGTTTATAGGGATCTAGAGTAGCAGCATTGCTATTTCCCTTGATGGACAGGAGTGCTGCCATCCCTCTAGAGCCTTTCCCTCACAGCTGTACAAAACAGACGCTCTAACCAAGCCAGTTCAGCTCCCCCTCCTTTCAAAAAAGAAAACAGTGAATTGACTTAACTCTGCCAGACAGTTTTATAGCCCAAATGAGAATGGAGTAGAGCCCAGACAAGCCCATCATTCCCCACTGTCCCCTGGGGCTCCTTCCAGCAGGATTTTGGAGGCAAAGGAGGAACAATCTGAGGCTGGGTGAAAAGAGGAGGTGGGGACAGGTTTCCCCATCTCCACCTCATTCTCTGCATCCTTATCACTCAAGGGAAAGAATGTTAAAAAAATATTATAGGAAAAGATGTTTCCTGTAGACTAGATTGAAAAGAGCCATGTCTCATCTGCACTCCACCATGGATTTTTCCCAGTAAAATATCCCTCCTAGGAGTAAGGTGGGGTGGGGAGAGAAAGATGTGTACCCAGCCTACCGTGTCCTGGTGAAATAATTTCCTAAATTGCTGTTATGGACCTCTCAGGTGCTAGGGAAGAAAGGTAAGAAAATCATCATCCAAACATACTTGAAAGTCCATTTTCCAAAATTGTTTTCTTTACTCAGTTTGTTGCCACATCCTATGTGAATGTCAGTGCATATCACTGAGGGCCTCCTGGTAACCTTGGCAACCCTCACATCAGCACTGGCAGCCAAGCCCAAAATAAGTCCCTTTAAAGTCAGGTGTAGTCACTGTCAAGACATTTCCCAGTGCTGATGTGTGTAAGGTCACAGTGCTAAAGGAACGGGACTTCTCTCTAGCCAGAGACAGGCAGAGATTCCTGAGCTGCCCAAGTCTGAAAAGGCTTATTTCTTCTTTCCTCAGAGCTGGCAGTGGCTCAGCTTTTGGGCCATGCTGGCCTTGTGTGTGTTCATGGGGCAATAAACCATGCACTAATCCCACAGCTGATGCTAATTTGAGCAATAGGGTGCTTGATGATTTTTTTTTTTTGTCTAATTAATTAACAGAAGTGACAAACCAATTCAGTCACAGGAAATAATGAACAAAAGATCTCAGATAATTAACCATTAACTCAATGGAAATCCATTATTCCTTCCATAGTGTAAATCGGTTTATAAATTTCAATGCCCGACATTAATGCTTTTCATCAGTCCTTGAGTGAAACAACTTGCAGGGGAAACCCTTTAGATGATATATCAAGGCAAAAAAGCCTCTCATGATCAATTCATTACCCACACTTTTCCCACAGAGGCATCATTATACCACCGCTCTGTGACTAATTAGTAAGTGAATTTTGCCTCCAGAGAGGGTTTCTGTTAACAAATTAGGTGACTGTAAAGTTCTCTAATTCTACAATACTTTAAATTCTTCTTTTTTTTTGCAGCTTGAGTTCAACACAGATATTTTGCAAACATCTGGTTTCAGTTACATAAATTCGTATTATATTGGTTAGAAACTGAAGTGAAATATTTCTTTCTGAGTGAAGCGACTGATCCCACCTATGTGGGACAATCAAAAGGCACAATTTAATTTAGTACTTTGAAAATCCACCTGGCAAGATCCCCGCAAGCTGTAGCAGATGCCATTAGCAGAACATGTCCCTGCTGTACCACTGTTATTGGCTGTGGAGATCAGCGTGTTTCCCCTGAAAGGAAAAAATAAAACCAAACAATTTGACAGAGAATAATTAGCGCTTTAAAAGGCCCAGTTTATAACCTGACAGAGTAGCCAGAGTATCAAACTGCTCTGCTTGGCCACTCAGAGAGCATCACCCTGTTTTAGCAAAGGAAAAGCACAACAGAGTGATGGGGAACAACCTCCAGCAGCAGGTGCTGTGCTCAGACCCAGGGATGGGCCACGCTGGGCACTACAGACAGGAGACAGAAAGGCCTAGAGGGGAACACAAAGCAGAAGAAACAGGAAATCTAGACACACAACTAAGGAAAGACAGAAACGCCCCCTTTTGCAGCTGCTTGAGAGATGTCTTCCTTTCCTGCCAGTTCTCACTTGCTTCTGCTCAGCCTTTCAGTGACAGCTGGCTTGGTTCAAGCAAATACACTTCCTGTAGAGTTTTGTCCCTTTCAGAAAGTGCATCTATTCAGAAGCAGATTATTGACATGACAGCCAGTAGCTGCCGGGGCACCGTAAAAAGGTAACACAAAACTGGCACAAACTTGCACAAGAAGTAGAGTGGAAGAGGGGCAGAAACCACAGGAAACCATTCTGATCCAGAATTTCCCCATCAGCAGGAAAAAGGTTCTTAGCCAACTAAAGACTAGAGGCATTCCCTTTATTTCCTCTCCACCTCCGCTGTGTAATTTGATTGCCATGGCTGGTTTGGGCTGTTTGATTTTTCCTTTCCAGGAGACTGGTGTTTGGGTAGGTTATCTTGCCCATGCTTCCGAGAATAGATCTGCCCACTGGGGTGTGGAATGAAGAACTGGCAGACACACTGAAAGGATTTTATTTCCCTGCATTGCATGGGCCACTGGGAATCACCCAGGAATCCTGCCTCACACATTCCCTGCTCTGCAGCTGCCCATGACATCGGGGATGTCCTTCATCTGTTCTGTTCCCACGCAGAGCAAAAAGCATCCAAATGGGGTTTTGGCTTTTGCACCACAGATTTTATGCAGGATTTTCATGGGTGTTTTGCAAAAGAAGGTGTTCAAGATGAAGCTTCTGTCCATCCTGCTGGACTTCCACTTCTCCTACATGGTTGCTTGCCATTAAATGATGGAAGAAAGGACCTAACAAGCTGCCATTTGATCAGCCTAGCAGTTTCTCATCTCCTTGATTTACAGAAATTTCTGCTCCCAATGTATGAACACTCAGTTTATTTCTGGCCATTGCCTGAAATTCCCCACAAATGTCAGAAAAGATCTGGTAATGCTCACAGCAAAGGATGCAGCAGGGTGAATTATCTGACAGCTTTTTGCATACATGTCTTCCAGACCTTCCCTGAGCTGCAACACTCCTAGAATATGGGTGGGAGCTTTTCTAAAAAAATATCAGGATGACCATACAATCTGCCTGCTTTCTTGGCCCCCCTGGCTTCAGCAAAGCCACACTGCCATAAAGATTTAACCAAAGGCACAACGCTCCTGTCTGTCTTCTATTTCAGAAATATAGCCAGTGACTAGGAGCTGGAGAGTGGCTATTTAAAGGCTGGGAGAAATCTGAAGTGCACTCAATGGAAACCCCTTCCGAATGATCCTCATAATTTATTTCATGCCACCTAGTTCTTCAGGTGAGGAAAACTCAACACATTTCTCTTTAAAGGCTCATTTCTTTTGTTGTGTCAAAAAACCACTTCATCTATCAGGAGAGCTGATCTTGCAGCCAAACCACCTTTCCTTGGGGCTTAGAATTACCAAGAGCACCAAATCAATGTGCAAATGGACCAACTGATAAAAGCAACCCAACACTCTGAACTCTTCTGTAAAAGAAACTGAGCCCTTCTTGCAAAATACAAGTGTTAGTGAAATTGCAATGACTAAAGCAATCCTGAGTTGACACTGTCACATGACAGGATACGGATGAGAGATTAAGTCTTGGATCTAATTTGCTCTATTTAAACAGTAATTAAACATGGCTAGGAGCACAGTAAATGCTTTTCTAACTCATTTATTTAAAGGGGCTTGGCCAGGATTGCGAACTGCTGGTAACAAACTCCAGAAGGACTGGATTAAAAAAACTAAAAATACAAGACTTCCAAAGGATCAAACAGCTACTAGAAACATTTAGGGGTGGGGGGAAAGAAGTAGTTAGCTACAACAATCCACTTTGGAATTAAAAGGGTTCAATCAGGATTGATGTTGAAGCAACTGGAATGATCCTTCTGCAACCAGCCATTACAGCCTATGACAAAGTGAAGGAGTCTGTACCTTTTAAAATGTGTCACATCCCAGTTATTGGGCAGAAAATTCTGGCAATCCTCTGTATACACGGAAGTCTATAGCAGCAACTTGGCAGCTGGAGATTCCACGGCCAGGAGAGGGCTGGAGCTGTGTGCAAACCAGGCAGGACACTATGACTTCAGAGGGAGTAGACTGATTTCAACACATTTCCCTTCCAGAAAACAAGTTGTTATTGTCAGGACCAGCCAGAACAGCTCTTCTGTAGAGCTATCGCAGAACACATCATAGACAAAGATTCCTATTATTGCTAACAATGCCCAAAATTGGGTAGGCAGTTGAAAATAAGGGAAAGAGGATCCTTCAAATTGGCCTGCCAAATATTTGAATTTGTGAGCTGCTGTTCAGCAATGCAAACTGCCTCTTCCACTGCTGTTCCTCAGTTAATAGACATGCTCACAGACACATTAGGCTCCACTGAGCACAACAGGGAAGTGGTTTCTTTAGCATTTCTACCTCTGCATGAATCAAGATATGGTAAAAGCCCTTAGTACCTCTGTGGCATTCCCCCACTTCCAGTATTTACTGACATTCATGAAGAATTCACAGAAACTCTGTACTTGTTTAAACGGGAGCTCTCTGCATGCTCACCCTGCCTTGAGAGATAGGTTGAGTTCTTTAACCTGCATCCCCCTGCATGCTGGCCTGGCAGCTGTGAAACAGAGCACATTAGTGGTGTTGCTTAAGGATGCTCTCCCACATGGCCTCGAGGTCAGAGGACAGCTTTCTGCTTTATATATCACTTTGCCAAAGAGCTGAAAAAACCCAGTTCCCAGTTCCAGCCTGGACCTCTCCCAGCCCCACTGCACAGCAGGCACTGCTGTGGCACACAGACATTTTCAAACTTTTCTTTGTTGCAAGTCCTTAAAACACATACATTATAACATATATTTTAATAAATACTATATTTTCCCTCTGTATATTTCTGAGTTTTAGTAATCAAGAATTCACAGAATGGTTTGGGTTGGAAGGGACATTGAAGAACACCTCATTCCAACCCCCTGCCATGGGCAGGGACACCTTCCACTAGACAAGGCTGCTTTAAACCCCAACCAACCTGGATATCTCAACTTGAAAACAGCCTATAAAAATTAAGATTTTACCAAAACTCACTTAAATAACTGGGCTAAAACACTGGAAAATATGATTTCTCTATCTAAAGATGCCCAAGTAAAGGATTAACTGCCTCAGTGTTTGCAGTGACCACAGGGAAGGTGATCACCGTCACAGAATCAAGAAATACTCAGTGAAATGATCAGTGTTTAAACACTCCTCTGCTTACTACAGCAGAAATCACTGTGAACCAAAATAGGAAATGACAGTCCTGATGGCTGAGATAGTCCTGATGATATTTGACTTGACAGACTCTTTCCCCTAATGTGAGTTGAATGCCTTGCAGCTTTTCTCCTTCCAGACAAAACAGGGGGAGCCAAAACCAAAAAACCAAAACCCCAAACAAACCAAACCAACTAACCGAAAAAGCCCACCAAAAAAAATCCCCCAAAACCCCAAACAAAAAACTCCCCCCCCCAAAAAAAAATCCAAAACCAAAAAAACCCTAACAATAAACCGACCCAACCACATAGTATTGAAATCAAAAGAGAGATTCAATCAAGAGTGAATTGGAAATATAAACTGGAAATATAAACCATTAATATTCTGTAGTTGTAGAAACCACAGCTGAGAAAAGCAAACACACACCCCAAAGGGAAGAGCACTGACCCACCACGTGAATTCCCACAATATCCCAGGATCCTCATCCACTGAGAGACATGGATTTGTCTCCTAAATGGCAAGAGTCTGGGAGGATGGTACAATGAAAAGCAACAAAATTCACTCTATCTTAAATATCCAAAGGTTCCTGAGAGCAGCAAGCTCTGGAAATGACCTAAAATGACTATTGTGCTGTACTTTAGTCAAGCTATTATTTAACAGATTTTGCAACAATATTCTCTGAGCTGGAGCTATGTGAAAGTGGTCTCAGTGCCATCATCTGAGCAGTTCCCTCCATATATTCACTGTTATATCCAAACAGTCCAGTTAAATAAATAAATAAAAACTTTCTATCTTTTACTTCTCCTCCTGCAGATCAAGCACAAACGTGGGAGATTTCAGTGAAAAATTACAATTATCAATATTAAGTACTGCAGCTGTTAATGCGTCTATGTTGCCATTTAAACACCAGTAATCAACTATAAAACAACCAGGCTTATTTACTGTACACACGAGTGAATTATAAGGCAAATGAACCCTGTTCATGATGCGTCTTTTTGACAAATCTGCCACCACTTCCTCAGTCCCTGTAAGTGCTGCTGCTGGCAAGGGGTTCTCTTTTACATTAGATGTTTTAGAAGAAGGCACTTGTACTGATATCTGCAGTAGATTGATAAACTGTTCAGAGCCTCAATTGTCTCACATTCTTTTGGATTCTGTCCGTCTCCTCAGCAAACCAGTGCCTCTCACTGCAAAACTCCACAAAGTTCCATCCGGTAGTTTCCCAGTGCACCCACAAAGGAAATGAAATCCTAAAAAGTTTGTTTGGGTGGCCCCCACAAGCACTTCAACCAAAAATCAATCTTCCCAAGCCAGAGAAACTCGCCACACATATTCTATCATACATATTCCATCCTGGATTCTTCTAAATGCTTGGAATACTCCTGCAATTCAGCCAGTTCTGCAGGAGACAAAGGAATTGTATGCACTGCCATACTCACCCTCATTAGTAACTTCAGTCTTGATTAACGGTCAAAAGGGAGTCAGGGAGAAAGTCAGAGGTGACAATAAACCTCTCACCTCTATAATCCCAAACATCCCCATGCCAAGTCTCAGAATCCTCGTAACTGGTTGATTTGTGAATGTGACTGGCCATTCCCAGACAGGCTTATAAAAAGATCTACTTTTTCTTGCAGGCATTTTTCATATTTTTCTGCTGTGGCCAACTGAGATTTTAAAATTCCAGTTTCCTCTGTATGGGAACCTATGTGGATTTCCAATTTATCTTTAATTTTTTTTTTTAAAAGCGGACTGTGCTTTTAGCACATTGTTTTAGGGTCGAATCACTGCACATTCCACAGCTGCACCAAGAGCACACCCCTAGGTGCCAGAAAAACTGTTTCTCCTTCCCAGAAAAAATGTATGAAATAATAATATCAACAACAAAAGTTATATTATTATTATTGCTGTTGTTTTTATTATTGTTAATATTGTTATTGTTGTATCGCTTACCATTTCCTTTGAAGGACATGCATGAATTTCCATACAGCATTCCAAGCCCACAGCACTGAAAGCTGTTATTGATATCCCTGTCTCACAAATCACCTCTTAGCTACGTTTCCAAATAGGCAGAGATATTTTTATGTATTTTGAATTTTACAAAATATAACTAAGGGGACATGTAAGAAAGCCAGCATATTAGACACAAAAGAGGTCAGGAGAAAGGCACTAGCTAGGGATTTACCATTCCACAGTTCTGGTAAATGAATGAGGGCATTTTTGCAGCTTTTGAGATTTGCAAGATGTATTTTTTTTGCTACCCTAACAGCAGAGAAACATCTTTGCAAGACTAGGCTCTATTCTAAAAAATCTGTATTAAAACAATACAGTATGAATTCTAAATACTTCCATGCCAGAATGCCTTATTTTATGGGAAGACAGTATTGTCTTCCTGATTCTGTTGTCATTAGAAGTCGTGATTATTGTGCCTCTGTCATTAACTACTTTTCAGCTCTGTCTCCGGTTAATTGTTTGCTCCACGGCAATCTTCTTCTCATTCATGCATTGTTTATGAGGATTTTAACAGGCTCCTTGTTTATTGAGATCTGATTTACTTGATGATACTCTCATCCATTGCTGAAATGGAGCAATATTCCTCATGGCTGTTCCCAGGCTCTGGCCATTAACTGTTGCTGCAGTATTGCCTCTCCTAGATGTATCTTCTGTTGAGCTATTACTTTACAAATATTTATTTTTTGCAAATTGACCATGACAGATTTTTATTTTCTCTGAAATATATAGATAGCAGAGTGCTTGCAGAGGGCTAGGAGCACATGAAATTGAAGGCAAATGAAGAGCAGAATTAAATGGATTGCTGTTTATGATACAGGTGTTAGCCTCGATTTGGCTCATGGCTTAAAGAAATCACATAGATGGACAGATGTAAAATCAGTGATGGACAAAACTGATGTTCTGAGGGCAATCCCATGAGCAATAAAAGCCAGTTTAAGTTCAACCACAGCAGAACATTTAGTATTTCAGAACAGTTATACATTTTAGGTCCACATAACTAACTGATTGCCAGAAACATAGAACTTACTCTGCCTTAAAAAAAAAAAAAATTAGAGAAAATATTGAAGTAAAATGCTTCCAACTTTTCCTGGTTTTCTATGTATGTAGGGGCTTTGCTGCCTTTTCTGGTAGGGACATACCCTGCATGGTGTCAGGCACAGTGGGTTTGTGCTGAATGATGGATCGCTGAGTCACTGCTCCTGTATTCATTCAGAGAGGAGCAGCCAGTCCTGCAGTAGGAAATGAAGCAATTTCTATACACATGCAGATTATGAAGCAGTACAGATGAATATTTTTAGAGTGAGCACAGTATTATTGTCTTAGTTTAAAAGGCAGATATCTGCCATGGAAGGTGGGAACCTTCCTGGGAGGGGAGAAATTACTCCTTCCCTCGAATTACTGTACCTCTGGAAATTATGAGGCTTTCTGAGCACAAATGTGGGAAAAGGAATAACAGTTCTTTATTAAAGGTATATCTATGACACAGTAGAACAAACAGAAACCAGTAACAAAACTTTTCTCTCCTGTCAAGTAGTCCCTGTGGTGTAGTTGCAACC
>WBMZ01016383.1:0-20468 GCA_013400975.1 Atrichornis clamosus
CGGCCCCGGCCCCGGCCCCGGCTGAGGGAGCGGCAGCCCCCGATGAGGCAGTGGGGCTGCGGCACCGGGACTCTCCTGCGGCAGCCCCCGAGGGCCCCGCCGAGCCCACGCTGGTGCTGCGACTCAAGTTCCTGAATGACACGGAGCGCCTGGCGCGGGTGCGCCCCGGGGACACTGTCGGGGCGCTCAAGAGGTGAGGGGGGTCCGGGCAGAGGCGACTTGTCCCGGCTCGAGGGTCACGGGACCCCGCCGGGCATCCCTTCCCTCCTCGCAGCACCTGGGAGGGGACAGCGGTGTCCCGAAGCAGGTGGCGTGTGCCCGGGTACCTGTGCGTGTCTCTGGCGGGGCCTTCGAAACAGCCCTTGGGACAGCCCATGCTGGCAGATGACACCTGGGGTGTCTGATGGGGACACACGCGCTCAGGTGTGTGGGCAGAGAAGGGCGGGAGGGTCATGGTGGGCATGTTGGCAAGGGGTGGACAGAGGGGACTGTCCTGGCAGGTGACATCTGGGATAGGCACAGGTGTGTGGAGTCACGTGTGCAGGGCAGAGTGAGCACATTCATGGGAGGTGGGTGAAGGAAATTATTTGGCAAGTGACACCTGGGGTGGCTGATGGAGACACACAGGCTCGGGTGCACGGGTGGGGCAAGTTCAGGGTGGGCACAGTCACAGGGGGTGGGTTGAAGGGGTCTGTCCTGTCAGCCTGACCCCTGTCCCTGTCCCCTCCAGGACCTACTTCCCCGGGCAGGAGCAGCAGGTGCGGTTGATCTACCAGGGGCAGCTGCTGCGTGACGATACCCAGAGCCTGGCGGGGCTGCACCTGGGCCACCTGAGTGTCCTGCACTGCCATCTGTCCCCGCCCAACGTGGCCCCCACGGCCGCCGGCACCCCTGGCCCCCGCAGCCCCGCGCCTGCCGCGCTGGGCGTGGGCAGCCTGGCGCTTCCACTCTTCGTGCTGCTGCTGGCCCTGCTCTGGTACCTGCAGCTGCAGCACCGCCATGTCTTCACCGCTACCGCCACCACCTGCCTGGCCGGCCTCACCCTGCTCGTCACCTTCGTGGCCTTCGCCATGTACCGCAGATAGCGTGGCCTGGACCAGCATCTTGGACACGGGGGATCCAGAGCCACGCCTGGGACACTTGGAGCTTGCCTAGCCACTTGGGACACTGGGGGGCTCTGGGTTCAGCCCACCCAACACATCTGGGGCACATGGGGCCTGTCCAATGCACCTGAACCATGACGGGGCTGGGCCATAGGCCCAGGGGTCCCGGGCGGGTGTCCATCCACGCCCTGTCTGCACGCAGGGGTTGTTGCAGGATTGGGGGCTCAGTTACCTCTAGGAGGGTCCCAGTGCCCCCTGGCCCTGCATGGAGCATCCCCTTGGCCGGTCCACGTGCGGAAGCTCCTCGGAAGCATCCCTGCCTGGGATGGTGTCCATTCCCCTGGAGCTTCTCCTCGCGGGGATACAGCCTGTCCCCTCCCCGGGGCTCCTCCCCGGCGTCCCGGTGCTTGGGGGGTAACATGCACTCTGGGTTGCCGGGGATCCTGGTGCCGGCGGGATGCGCTCCCGGGATCCCTGTGCCGGGGGAGGATTTGCACCCTGATGGGGTCCCGGAGCCGGGGGTGGCTGCACTCCCTGCTGTCCTGGGATTTCCGGTGCTGTGATGGAGGATCCCGCCCCCCGCCGCCGTTTCGATTAAAGCGGAAGGACTGTGACCGGCCGTGGCCTCTTGGCTATGCTGCGCCGTGGGTGGGGGGGGTTGGAGGGAGTGAGTGACCGGGGGAACCGTCACCGGGCTCCGGGAGGGGGCGTGGTCTGCTTCTCTGCCACGCGCTCCGCAGGATCGCAGTGGGCCTGCGCTGGCGGCACCACCCCGCTCTTAGCGGGCCTGTCGCTCATTGGCGGAGGGCAGCGGCGATTTGCATGCGGCGCGTCCCAGCCCCGCCCCGGAAGTGTTTCGCGCGAGGCGGGGCCGCAGGAAGATGGCGGAAGGGCCGCGGTCCCAGGCCGTGTCCGTGTCCCGGCGGCGCTGAGTGGCGGCGGTGGCGGCGGGACCGAGCGGCCGCCAGCGCCATGTACGGCCGGGACGGGCCGGGTGGGAGGACGGGGCATCCCGCCGTGGGGGGCCTGGGCAGGCCTAGTGCCGGCCGGAGAGCGGTGTATGCCCGGGAGAGGGGTGGGGGCTATGGGCGGGGGACACCGGGCAGGCCGGAGGTGTCGGGACCACGGGGCTGGGCGGGACGCGAGCTCGTACAGGGCGGTAGTCCCAGTGTCGGGGTGTTGTGAGGGCGGGGGCACCTGGGGGCGGGGATCCTTGTGGATGGGAGGTGTCCCTGCCCGGTCGGGGAGAGCCGGTGGCTGCCCGTGCCCCCCGCCGGCTCTGGCCGTCCCACAGCTCCCCCGTCACGTCCCCACCGGTCTGTCCCGCAGGGTCCTCCGGAGCCGCGGAGCCCCCCGCGCCGCGCCGCCCCCGCCATGCTGTGCCCGCTGCTGTGCCCATGGCTCCGCGCTCTGACCCGGGCGGGCCCGCGGGGCCCGGCTGCCCGTGAGCGCCGTGGTGCCGCGATGTTCCCCGCCTGCTGCTGCGCCGGCAAGGCCAGGCCGCGGCTGCTGCTGCCCCTGGACCCCTACGGCCATGGACTGCTGCCCCCCATGCCCCCGGATGGCGGCCGGGGACGGGCCCACGGCAAGAGGAAAAGCTGGAACTTCATCCATGAGAAGATGAGCTACGACACCTTCTTCACCATGAAGCGGCTGATTGAGCGCTCGCGCAGCGTGGGCGAGGTGCTACGCTGGGTCACGCAGAACCCGGGCAAAGTGTCGGCCAGCCACTACCCCATCGCGCTGCACAAGCTGGGGCAGCTCCTGCAGCAGCAGCCAGGGCTGCCTGCAGGGGCTGGGGATGGCCGCGGGCCCGCGGGGCAGGTGCTGGAGCAGCCCGAGTTCCACGCGCTCTGCCAGGCCATCGTCAGCGGCTGCGCCAAGTTCGACAACTTCAGCATCGTCAACTGCCTGTATGCGGCGGCCGCTCTGGGTGAGCCACCCCCGGGGGTCTCGGGACGGGGTGGGGAGCACAGCACCACAACGGAGGCCAGGACCCAGATTTGTAGGGATTGATGTGGTGGTGGATTTGTGGCAGACAGGGCTGTGACCCTTGGGGGCTCTGCTCAGCGGGGAGACTCTGCTCCTCCAGGGCAGGAAGGCTGAGTGTCGATGCTGGAGCCAAGGAGAGCCATGGCGGTGGACAGCCCTGCCTGGCAGGGTGTGGATCAGCCACTCCTGGAGCCGAGTTCCAGGCCCTGAAAACCAGGAAACACCTGAGCACTGATGTGGGAGACCATGGGTTTGGCTGAACCCTTGAAGGCCACAAGCCCCATGTCACTGGGTGTTGCTGTGCAGGAGGGAGAGTTTGAGGTGTTTGGGTTCCTGAGTGGCTTTCTCGGGGTGCTACTGAGCCAGGGAGGCTGTGTCCTGAGGGTCCTTGTTCCGCGGAGGGCTGCATTCTGGGAGCTTCCCCTTCAGTGGGCCAGGGGGGCCCTGTAAGTTCTCCTGCCACAAGGAAAGGGATGAGGTCTGCATCCAAAGAGGAGTGGACAGCAGGGTGGGGGGCGGTTCTGCCCTGCTCAGGTGAGGCCCTACCTGCAGTGCTAGCTTCAGCTCTGAAGCCCAAAGCAGAAGGATGTGGAGCTGCTGGAGCGAGTCCAGAGGAGGCCACAGAGATGCACTGAGGACTGGAGCCCCTCTGTTCTGGAATCAGGCTGAGAGAGCTGGGGATCTTCACCTGATGAAGAGAAGGATCCAGGGAGACCTTAGAGCCACTTCCAGTGCCTAAAGGGGCTCCAGGAGAGCTGGAGAGGGACTTTGGACAAGTGGTGGAGGGACAGGACAAGGGGGAATGGCTTCACACTGCCAGCGGTCAGGGTTAGATGTGCTATTGGGAAGGAATTCTTGTCTGTGAGGGTGGTGAGGTGCTGGCACACGTTGCCCAGAGAAGCTGTGGTTGCCCCATGCCTGGAAGTGTCCGAGGCCAGGTTGGCTGGGGCTTGGAGCAACCTGGGATAGTGGAAAGTGTCCCTGCCCATGGCAGAGGGTTGGAACTGGATGATCTTTAAGGTACCTTCCAACCCAAACCATTCCAGGATTCCATGATCTGGTGGGTGCCTGCCCTCCTGCTCGTGGCTCACCCGATACTGTTCTCATTCCTGTTCCCCACAGCCCCCCTGGGCCAGGCAGAGCCACCCAGGCACAGTTGATGCAGTAAGAGCCCCTGCCAGGGGTGGGGGGCCAGATCTGCCCGTCTCCCCCATGCTGGTGACGCCAGGTGTTTGTTGACACTGAGCTGGAGCTGCCTGTGCTGCTGCTGTTGCCACGCTCCCTGTGCCGGGCCCCCCACAGCTCTGCTGTGCCCCCCACTTTGTTCTGCTCCCTCGCCGTTCATTAACACAAACTCCAACCTGCTTTTGAGGCCTTTTTATGGAACAAAGTGGCTGCTCAGACCAATTCTGCACATTCTCCTGCTCCTGAGTTCCGATTAACAATAACCAGCAGTGACTTGCCCTGCGCTGCCCCACGGCCTGTGCCTGCCCCAGTCCTGGGGATGATGGGGGGCTCCAGGGCTCCCCAATGCTCTTTGCCTCTGCTGAGGAGATCCCTCCTGACAGCCAAGGCACTGAGCCTGTGTCCAGGCCTGGATAACACATCCTGAGCTGTAGGGAAGTGTTTCCCTGGAAGCCAGGTCAAACAGGCTAAAGCTGAGCCGGGAAATGGGAGAAGGTCAAAAAAGTGAAAGGATTAGTCCCTGCTGGAACAAACAGGGTTTAGTTTGGTCACGTGGGATGTCTCAGTTGTTTTCCAACCACAACTTTTTTTAATGAACTTCTTGACGTGAGTGTTTTGGTTGCCCAGAGCCCTTGGAAGTGTCCAAGGCCAGGTTGGATGGGGCTTGGAGCAACCTGGTCTAGTGGAAGGTGTCCCTGTCCATGGCAGGGGTTAGAGTTAGGAACTGGATGGGATTTAAGGTTCCTTCTGACCCAAAACAGTCTGGAATTCTGGGATTCTATTAATTATTTGTCTTTAGTATGTTTGAGAGAGACATATGTTTGAGAGTATGAGACATAGGAAATGAACCTTGCTCCTGCAAGTGGCCTGCAGGGCTCCCATTCTGGTGGGATGGGTGGGAATGACCCCACAGCTCCATGTAGTGTTTTCCATGGTGTGGATGTGTTGATGTTCTGGCTGTGCTTCCCCTTCCCCTTCCCCTTCCCCTCCCCCTCAGTTTGGGCACTGACCCAGCACATCTGTCCGGTCACAGTAGTGGCCTCCTGCCCAAGCTCCAGACGTGATTGTGCTATGGGGCTGAGCCATGCCCAGAATCTGAGCCATACCTGTGCCTGTCCCCCCACAGGGCTTCCCGGGGAGTCACCGCTGGTGCGGGTGCTGGAGGATGAGTCCCGCAGCCGCCTGGGCCGCTTCAACCAGAAGGACGTGTCGATGGTGTTCAGCAGTGTGATGCGGCTGCACCCCTCCAGCCCCCACCCCCTGGTCGAGTCCTGCCTCAGCAGCCTGGAGCGGCACCTGGAGAAGGAGCGGCATCCCCAGACCCTCTTCCTGCTCCTTTCCTACTACCGGCTGCGGGCACAGGCACTGCAGGGCCATGCGGCCTCCGACCAGCAGCTCATCAACAACCGCAAGATCCTGCGGCTGGTGCGGCACACGCTGGGCCAGGTGAGCGCCATGCGGGAGCACGAGCTGGCGCTGCTGGATGAGATGCTGGCCCTGTGCGCCCAGGAGGCAAACAACAAGGCCCTGGAGGCCATCTTCAGCTCCCAGCTCTTCTATGAGAACCGGCAGGAACGCTTCATCCGCAGCATGGCAGGTGAGGGGTGCCCAGGTGGGGTCCCAGCAGTGCCGCCTGCATGGGGGTTGCAGGGCTCTGGCTGGGCAGGGGGCATGGGGGGCTCTGGTCGAGTGGGGAGCAGCCTCACAGGTGCCTTCCCTGTCCCTGGGGATGTTTGGATGGTGACAGCCCCCGCTGGGACCCTGCTGAGCCCCAGGACTGGAGCAGAAGGAACCCTGTGTCATTGCCACCCTGCCACTGACTGCCTAGCCCAGCCCTTTGATGGGCTGGGAGCCCCATATTCCTCCAGGGACTGGGAGGGGCCAGGAGCCCCTCATTCCTTCCGGGATTGTTTTCCCACCATGCCTCCAGGCTGGGCACAATGGAGTTTCAGTGGGTTTTTACAGAAGGGCCCCACCTGTGCACATTCCAGCTGTGCTCCAGCTGTGCCTTCTGGCTGTGTGTGACAGGAATCTGTCCGAGCCTCTCACCTGGCTCATACCTGCTGGATTGGGAACTGCCTGGCTTTTGAGGTTTTTGGGACTGGCGCTGCTGTCTGGTCCTGTCCTATCGCTTGCTCAGGCTGTGGTGGCTTCAGGGGACCTGCAGTGGGGACAGAGCTGGCCCCTGTGACAGCCTCCCTGCTGTGTTGATTTGGCAGAGTGGCTGCCGCGGAAGGCAGAGAACCTCACCCCCTACACCATGGCCCTCATTGCCAAATATGTGGCGCGGCATCGGCTGCGTGAGCCGCGACTGCTCGACACCATTGCCAACTTCCTGCTGAAGCGCGGAGAGCAGCTTGACAGCAAGGTGAGTGCTCACCTTGCCTGTGGGATCACCTCCATGCATGGGCACACCTGGGCTGGGGAAAGCCATGGTGCTTCTTCCCCATCACGATGGGGCATTCCAGGGGCCGTGGGGCCGTGCCCCAATCCTGGTGGGTTCTGAGCACCCATCTCTCCCTGGTGCTAGGCAGGTGTCCCCAGCCTGTCCTTCGTCCCACCCCAGCTCCATGGTCTTCTCCTGCAGGTGATCCAGAAGCTGGTGTTCCCTTTCAGCCGGATGAACTACCGCCCCTCTAACCATGGCGAGCTGTTCCCCAAGCTGGAGGCCATCCTGGAGCAAAAGGCTGGTAGCTCACCGCTGGCCACCGTCAACATCCTCATGTCCATGTTCCAGCTCAGCCACTTCCCCCAGACTGTCCTGCACCAGGTCTTTTCCCCAGCCTTCATCACCAATGTCATGAGTACGTCAGGCCTTTGCCGGGGGCTCCCAGCTGGCAGAGCCTGGGCTGGGACAGGAGCGGTCCCCAGCAGCTTGGCCAGGCGAGGGGACGCCTGTCCCGGTGGGCTCCATCCTGGCTCCCCCCGCAGGCAGCCCCTACGCGCTGATCGTGCGCCGGTACCTGTCGCTCCTGGACGCAGCGGTGGAGCTGGAGTTCCGCGAGTACAGTGGCCCCCGCCTCGACCCGCGCTACCGCGTCCTCATGTTTGAGCATGCCCTGACCGCCGACGAGGCCAACAGGAAATACAGGTGAGGGGGGGAAAGCGGGAGCACCCCTCTGCCATCCCTCGCAGTGGGGGACAGGGGGTCTGTGACCTACTCTGGCAGGATCCCAGATGGTGCTGGGATCAAGGCCACTATGGCAGCTCCAAAGCCTGTGGGGAATAGTGTAGAATCATGGAATAATTTAGAATTGCAGAATTGTTTGGGTTGGAAAAGCCTTGAAGACCCCTGAGTCCACCTATCCCCCAGCACTGCCAAGGCCACCACTGACCATGCCCCCAAGTGCCACCACGTCCACATGGCTGTTAAAATCCCCCAGGGATGGGGACTGCCCCCCTACCCTGGGCAGCCTGTGCCAGGGCGGGCAGCCCTTTCAGAGGCTTTTGGTGTCCCAATAGTGTGAAGAGCTCTTCTGCAAAAGGAGCTGGAGCCCATCTGTTCTTGCCCCCCAACAGCAGAGCCCAAAAGTCCAGCTCTCTCCTTCGTGCTCCCAGGGGTTCCCATCTCCACATGGATGTACTCAGCACCAGCAGTGCTGTGGGGACACACCAGTCCCCACAGTGCCCCCCTGACTGTCCCCTCTCCTCCAGCTACAAAGGACTGGTGGCCGAGGCGCTGCGACAACTGGTGGGGGAGGAATGCTACCGACAGGACGAGGTGCTGCCCCCGGGGTACTGCACAGGTAGCCTCCCTGGGCTGTGGGGGGAGGGCTGCCAGGTGGGATCTGAGGGCTGAGGGTGGGAGGTTGTTCAGGGCAGAATGAGCTCTGGCTGCTTTATGACTGCCTTCCCTGTGACACCGCCTTCTTCAGGACAAAGCTCCTGAGCTCTCCCTCCACAGGAAGGGACCTCTGCACCTCTGTCTGCTGGCACAGAGTCCCAGCTGGGGCACAGGGTCCCCACACCCGTGTTCCATCAGTTGCTGATCCCTGTTCTCTTTCGCAGATTTCCTGCTGTGGATCAACCGCTCCGGCACGGTGCTGCCTCTCTCACGTGTTCCGGCAGCTTCCAAGGCTTCCCTGGCCATGTCCCCCACCACCATGTCCCTGCGCTCCAGCGTCCTGGCCCTCACCTCGGACTTGCAGGACTTTGCCCCATTCGCTCCAGAGATGCCCAGCAGCCCTCCGGCCCCCCGGGAGAGCAGCCGGGCCGGGCGGTTCCTGCCTGCGCTCTGCCCGGCCCCGGGGGGCCCCTGCTTCCAGCCCCCCTCGGACTATTACTGCGGGCTGAGCAAGGAGCCCTCCCTGGGCAGCCCGGGCAGCTCCACGCTCAGCAGCCCCTCCGAGTGCCTCTCGGTGCCACCGCCCGGCACCCCCGACTGTTCCCCCCGTGCCTCCACCACCTCCCTCTTCCAGTTCCCCATCAGCAAGATCCTGGAGGAGGAGGAGGAGGAGGCTGCCAGCTGCCCTGGCCATGAGCACAGCTGCTTCCAGGGGGAACAGGCTCAGGAGGAACCCGAGGAGCGGAGCCCCGCAGCCAGCGAGGACGCCGGCCCCCCACCCTCACCGTGCCGGCCCAGTCCCAAGCGGGGGTCAGGCGAGGGGCCACAGGGTGCTGAGGAGATCCAGAGGTGTGGAGCAGGGCCATGTCCCTGCACTGTGTCCCTGGTCCCTTCTGGCAGGACAGCCACCCTGGCACTGCTGTCTGCCCCTGCATGCTGAGACACTCAGCCCTGGCCCCCTCCTGCCCGGTGCCATGGGGCATCCACAGACCCATGTCCCCACTGCCCCGGGGTGCTGGGTACAGCTGTCCCTGCTGCCAGCAGGGGCTGGGGTCATTTGGGGTGCTGCCCTTCAGCTGTCATGGTGGTGGGGAGCAGGGTCTGTGGGGTGACACTGTGGCATGGGGTGACCCACCCTGCTGTTCCCTATACAGGGTGGTGCTGTCGGTCAATGACAAGTGGCACTACTGCCAGAACTCCGATATCCTGGTGGGCTCCCGGGCCATGAGGGACCGGCACCTGCGGCTCCTGGGATACTGTCTGGTGCAGGTAAGTGGGGGCTGCCCCCACCTCCTTGAAGCCAGGGGACACAGTGGGTGATGGGCTGTGAGCTGGCATCTGATGGGCCTGAAGCTGAGAGCTGGCATCCCCATGGAAGGATGGGCCCGGAGCTGGCATCTCCACTGTAAACACTCCTGTCCCTGTGAGAGGAAGCAGGGATGACTCATCCTCATGGCTCCTTCTCGCCCTCCCCCACCCCATCCAGGACATTTTCCATGCAGTTAGTGGGTGACACCAGCCCTGATGGAAAGCAGGGACAAGGGACAATCCGTCCTGTGAGCTGAGACCTGACCTGTGTGATGGGAAGGGGAAGGGGTTCAGCCTGGGCTGGCAGACACAGCCACAGTGGCAGCATCAGGTGCAGGCCCTCAGGGTGAAATCAGGTGGGAACACACATGGGTCCCTGCGTGGTGACCTGTGATCCCAAGTGCTGAGGAGGAGGGGGGGAGAGCTTGGTTCACCTCCTGTGCCAGTGCCCTGCCCACCCTGGTTCCAGCCCCGGCTGCTCCCTGCCAAGTGCTGGGACTGGAGGAACGCTCAGGTTCTACCACAGCCCTCACAGGCCTGCAGCTCCTTTGGAAAACTCCAGGTCTTGGTTTAGGGTGTGCAGCTCCCGCACGCTTGTTTGCGGGTGGTTTTAGCCTGAGGATGGATCTTTCTGAGGAAAACGGCTCTGGATAGGAGCCCTCAGTCCTTTTCGCTCTTGCACCGCAGAGGGGACCAGAATTACAGTCATGGTTCCACCACGCCATCCCACAGCCATTCCCAAAGCACCTCATCACTGCTGCCACCGATCCATGCCAGCACCAACTCCTTCTCATTCCGGAGCTCAGCAGCCCAGAGCCCCTTGTTTGTGCAGAGCTCTAGAGTCCTGTGACTGCTGAGGAATCACCTGGGAGCTGCCCAGCAGCATGGCTGGGCTGGGGGCAGGGCCAGCTCTCACTTGATCTGGCATTTGGGCTGAGCTGGCCAGGGCTGTCCGTGTCGCCTGGGATGCTCTCAGCTGCGGAAGGCACAGTGGGGACTCAGCTGAAGGGACCTTAAAGCTCATCTAGTGCCATCCCCTGCCATGGGCAGGAACACCTTCACTACCCCAGGATGCTCCAAGCACGTCCAACCTGGCCTTGGACAATTCAGGGATGGGGCAGTCACAGCTCTTTTGAGCAACCTGTGCCAGGACCTCACCACCGCCACAGGGAAAAATTTCTTCCCAATATCCCATCTAACCCTGCCCTCTGTGCATGGGAAGCCATTCCCCCTTGTCCTGTCCCTCCAGGCTCTTGACCTAAGTCCCTCTTCAGCTGTTTTGGAGCCCCTTTAGGCACGGGAAGGGGCTGGAAGAGGTCTCCCCAGAGCCTTCTCTTCCCCAGGTGAACACCCCCAGCTCTCACCTGTGGGTTGAGGAGCCTTCATCCCTCCCCTGTGCTGCCAGTGGCTGGAGCATGGGTCCCAATGACCCTCAGTCCTGCATTGTGAGTGCTGGTAGTGCCCTCAGCTGTTGGACCAGCGGAGCTTTCAGCCCCCCCCAATACACTGTCACCTCTCATAGAGGCTGGTGATGGGGGCCTCGAGGGTGGGGTGAGGCTCGAGATTCCTCCCTGCGTGTGCCGGGCTTGTCCCAGCCCCAGTAGGGGCTGGAATCAGGCCCCTGGGTGTCTCCCAGGTGTGCCCCCTCCCTGCATCCTGTCCAGGGCTGAGCTAAAGCTGGACGAGCCTGGAGGTTGGCCTTATCCACACTTCCCGTGCCCTCCATCCCCTCAGCAGGAACTGCACTGGCCTCCTTCCCCAGGGGAGGTCCTGTGTCCTGGTTCTTTCTCCCACCACCACAGAAGGTTGAATGGGGCTGGGGGCTGGAGGTACTGGGGATACAGGTGGGGCCAGAGGTGCTGTCACCACTCTGTCATTCCTGTCCCCTCACAGCTGCCCTACACGGAGCTGGAGAAGGTGAGTGGCATCGAGGAGGCCAAGCACTACCTGCGGCAGAAGCTAAGGGAGCTGCGCTTCTGAGGGACGGACCCGGGGGGTGTGGGGGGCCAGGTGGGTGCTGCCCCCCCTTCCCCTGGGCAGGGGGATACGGAGCTGCCCCCCACCCTGGGGGGTCAGGGGGATATGAAGCTGCTCCCTGTCCTGGGGGGCTGGGCTGTGGGGCCAGGCTGTGGGCACCTGCTCCCACTGTGGGACGGGGGGAATGTGAGATTATTTATTGTCGTTATGGGGGCTGGGATGTGATTTGAGGGGTGTGTGGGGAGGTATGGGTGCTGGGGCGGGGGAAGGTCCCCCAGGGTTCCCCTGCCCTGGCTCTGCCACCCCAGCCCAGTCTGCGTCGCTGCAGGGGCCAGGCCTGGGCTCCCCTTGGCTCTGGGGGTGTCCCTGTGCCCCCAGCATGGCTGGTGGGAGTGGGGGCTGGGCCTGGCCCCTCCCCGGGGTGCAGGGGGTGCCGGAGGGGCTGTGGCAGATCATGTGCTGGGCCGGGAGCGGGTGTGCACAGGGGGCTGTTCCCAGGGCCTGGGGCCAGGAGGAGGGGGTTGCTTGGGAAGGGGGGAAATTTCCAATAAAACTGGTGAAAAGTGTGCAAAGTTCGGTCTCTTTATTAGTCGAAGGCAGCAGGGGCCCCGGCCTCCACCCCGGCAGCCCTCCAGGGACAGGCCAGAGTGGGACCCCCTCGGCAGGGCGTGGTCTCCCAGCACCTCCGCTGCGAGCCCTCGGGGATAAAGCTGTTTATTGCCTTTGAATTCCTGTTCCATAAACCCCGGGGGGGCCCAGGTGACGCCTGAGTGTCGGGCGGAGCCGGTGGGGCTGCGGGGGGACCTGCAGCGCTGCTGAGGGGGCACCTGCAGCGCTGCTGAGGGGGCCGAGGGGTCTCTGTCCCCGGGCGTGGGCAGGAGAGGCCCGAGGGGCTGTACCGCGGGGCCTGAGCCTGGGGCCGGCGTCTCTTTGGCAGGTGATCCCCGAGGGCCTGGGGCGCGCCGTCACCGCGGGGCACGGTCACACAGCTGCTGCCCCCGGCCCCAGGGCGCGGGGGTCCAGCCGTGCCGGTGCCCACCGCGAGCCGTGAGCCGCTGGCGCCGTCACACCGGCATCGGCATCTCGTTGTACTCGTCCACGCCTTCCCGCTCGTCCAGAATGGGCTCGGCCTCGGCCGCGTCCAGCTGCAGGACATGGCGGCTGAGGGGCAGCGAGGGAACCCCGGCCCTGCCCTCCCAGGGAGTCCGGCCACACCCACCCCGCCACCCACCCACTCTGGAGACAAGCGACGCAACCACTTACACACTTCATCTCCCGGTCGGTGAAGATGCGGCTGAGCAGGCACATGCGGAGTGGCACAGTGAGGATGAGGATGAAGGGGAAGGCGAGGGAGGCCACAGTGGACATGACGGCCCAGAGCACGGCCAGGCAGGCCAGCTGCAGCCCGGTGAAGAGGTGCATGCGCAGCGTGCGCACCTGTGCACAGAGAGGTGTCAGTGCCCTGTGTCCCCTTCCACAGCTTGGCCCAGGGGTACCCACAGCCCAGACATGCCCCCCCCCACCCCACTGGGGTCTGGTGGCCCCAGAGTCCCTGCCCTGTCCTCCTCTGCCCCTCTAAACAAGGCTCTGCCACAGCCTGTCCCACAGACACCACCAAGCTGCCACCCAAGGGTGCCCCAGCCTGGCTGCTGTCCCAGACAAGAGTCCTGCCCCTAAGGATTCTCCCCACGACCCCTTCCCACCTTTTTGACGTAGGTGACGTCGGGGTGGTGCTTGGGGGGCATCAGCAGCAGCTGCAGGCGCTCGTAGAACTGGATGCCATTGAGGGAGGTGACGCCCATGTACAGGAAGATGCCGAAGAGCACGGCCAGTGGGATCTGCCGCAGCAGGTCCCCGATGACAATGGACAGCCCTGGGCCGGAGTGGCGTCAGACTGGGGAGGGGGCTCAGCACACCCCTCCAGCCCTGCCTACCCCTGCCCCCTTATCTGCCTCATATAGGGAGGGTCCCAGATCCCTGTGTCCATGGGGGACAGGAAGGCCATGCCAATTTGGCCAGGTTTCAGGATGCCCCAATTCCCCTCCCCACCACGGGCTCCCCAGCCCTCCTCCCTATGCTGTCTCTGCATCACCATATCCCCCCCGGGCCCCCAGGGACGGACCTACCGACAAGCACGGCCACCAGCAGCCCAGTGACCCGCTGCTCCTTCACCTCCTGGATCTTTGGCTTGTCCCCGGGTGCCACGGCCTTGCTCATGACAGTGAGGGCATTGGCATGTGTGACTGAGCGCACAGTGGCCGCAGCAAGCCAGGGCAGCCCAAAGAGCGCAAAGAAGCCACCCATGGCCACGATGAGCAACAGGTCGAGGTGGAACCCGGAGCCCTTCTGCAGCATCCGCTCCTTCTTGCTGATGATCAGCCTGGGCACGAGGGCAGATGATTGGCACAGCACGGGCTCCCCCTTGCCCCACTAATGCACCCTGCCCGGCCCCGCTGCACTCACGTGGTGATCTGGGTCTCCATGAAGATGAGGATGAAGACAAGGACAGCGGGGAGGCCGCTGGCCACCATCATCCACACGGGGAAGTCACTCTGCTCGCCCAGGGGGTTGATCACCCAGCCGCGCTTGGCTGGGGCCGTCACTGAGAACCCACTGGGCACACTCAGCTTCTGCAAGGGACGGGGGGGGATAGAAATGCTGAGGAGGGGGCGCTGGCTGTGCCCCACAGAGTGAAGGGGCCCAGGGAGGTACTGGGACCCACAGAAGCCAGAATCAAAGGGAGAGAAAAGGTCAGACACCAGGAGCCGGAAGTTGACGAGCAGGTGCAGTCATGGTGGGGACAGATGGAGCTGCTGACCCACAGCCAGAACAGCAGGAGGGGCCACAGGGACCTGTAGGAGGGTGTGGGGTGGGAGGTCCTGCCCAGGGGGTCAGTGGGTGGCTGCTGACCTGTGTGTAGGTGTCCTGGATGCTGTAGTCCACCAGCACCATCACCAGGATGGCGATGGGCACCCCAAAGTCCCCAATGAGCCTCCGGATCTGGGGAAACAGCCACGTCAGCCTGACCACAGCCCTCTGGCTCACCCCAGCCCCACAGCCCCCCTGGCTCACCCCAGCCCCTCTGGCCCACCCCAGCCCCACAGCCACACAGCCATCCCCACACACCCGTCCGGGGAAGAAGCGGCTGTTTTTGAACTTGCGCAAGAAGAAGGCGATGAAGAAGGTGCCAGCCATGAGCACAAGTGAGAGCAGCGCCGTGTTGGGCTGCCCTGTGACCTTGGTGGCACCATGGGTGGCTGGGCTGGTGGCCAGGGCTGTGCCAGTGGCCAGGGCTGTGCCATTGGCAGAGGCACTGCCGTTGCCCCAGGTCTCAGCCGAGCCGTTGGCGCTCAGGCAGCCGTGCAGCGGGTGCTCCTGGAAGATCTGCAGGAGCAGGATGGGACACTCAGCCCTGTCCTGCCTGGCCCTGCCACAGCCCCCTTGCCACAGCTCTCCTGGCTCACCTTGGCCAGCTTGGAGAAGGTCTCATAGATGAAGATGAGGGAGATGAGGAAGGCAAAGATCTCCTGGGTGAAGCGGGAAACGAAACGCACCAGGAAGCTGCCCTCAAAGGCCACCATGATCAGCACGATAAGGATGAGCCAGAAGCCAATCCAGACGCGCCCCACCAGGTACTCCAGCTCGTTGGACGTGCAGAACTGCCCAGCCGTGCGGACAGACGGATGGACAGACGGGTATCAGGATGGCTGCAGGGCTGGGCAGAGCTCTGGGCAGTGGGGTGGAGCCCTGGCCCTGGCAGTAGGGCTGGGGGAATGTCTGCCCCGGGCAGTGAAGCCAGGGCGGGGGTGTCCCCTCCAGCCCCTGGGGCAGACCCCAGCCCCTCACCGTGAAGAAGGCTTCCTCAAAGACGAGGAGCGGCCCCGAGAAGCCGATGACAAGCAGGGGCTGAGCACCCAGTAGGCAAAAGAGGACGCCCTGCAGCGATGTGGAGATGATCAACTCTGACACCCCAATCAGGTCCTGCGTCTTCTCCCCTGCAGCAGGACAGGCTCAGGCACACCGGCAGGACGGGCCCCGCCCCATGGCTCCAGCCTGCTCCGTCCCACAGCACACACAACGGGCAGCACCCGTCACCCCTTCCAGCCCCCATGATCCCATCCCCTCCCGCAGGCCTCCACAGCCCCCCTACTCACCCAGCAGCCCCCCGAAGGTGATGGCCGGTGACAGCGCAGCGAAGTAGATGAAGATGACGGCAGCGATGCACTGAGGGTCCAGTGCATCACGGAAGTCACTCAGGTACTTGGGGTACCTCCGCCGCACATCACGGATCAGCCCCCCAAAGGGGCGGCCCGTGCGCCTCAGGGGGTCGTCGTCCTCCTCGGCCTCATCCTCCACCACCTTCAGCTTCAGCAGTGCTGGGGGCGGGCAGATGGACAGACAGACAATGAGATCCCAACATCTGGAACACCACCCCAAACACTGCCGTGGCCCCAGCCCTGCCCCTGGCACCTTTCTCCTCAGGGGACTTGGGCTCCAGCAGCAGCCTCCGCTCCTGCTCCATCCTCTTCTTCAGCATCTCACGCTGGAAGTGGGCGACGCTGCGCAGCAGCTCCTCGCCCTGCACCTCGGATGGCGGCAGGACCACGCTGCAGTCCAGGAACTCATTGATGGCGTTCAGCAGGTCGTGCCGGTCGTCGGCCAGGTACGCGGCCTCGTGGAATTGCTGGGAGTGATGGCAGGGTCAGTGCCCACCCCATGGCACTGTGGTGTTCTGAGAGCCCAGCATGGCACAGCTCCGAGCCCACGGCCACAGCATGGCCCTAGTCCTGCCATGGCCCTGAGCCCCCAACCCTAGCAGAGCCCCAAGCCCGCATCCCAGCATGGCCATGAGACCCCAACACGGCAAGGCCCAACTGCCATCCTAGCATGGGCCCAAGCTCCCCAGCCCTGATAGGACCCCAAGCCCTCATCCTGGCACGTCTGTGAGACCCCAGCATTGGCACAATCCAAGCCCTCCAGCCCATCCCATCCCAGTCCTGAGCACTCTGCCATGGCACAGCCCCAAGACCCCAACCCAGTGGTGCCTCAAGACCCTGGCCCCAGCACGACCCTGAGCCCCCAGCCCTGGCAAAACCCTGAGCTCCCTGCCCAGCACAGCCTCAAGCCCCTGCCCCAGCAGAGCCCTGAACCCCCATCCTGGCACAGCCCTAAAACCCATGCCCTGGGGCACAGACCTTGTCAGACATGAGGGTGGAGATGGAGCGCCCGATCTCATGATAGTCCATGTGGGTGCTGCTGGGGCCCAGCAGCACGAAGAGGAACCGCACAGGCACGGGCACCTCCAGCACTGCGTCCAGCTCCACAGCCTCCTGCAGCCGCACGAAGGCCATGGTGGGCTGGTCCAGGAACTCCACGCAGCCTGGCAGGCACAGAGGGTATGGAGGTCACCAGAGGGCCCAACATATGCTCCCCACCTCCCTGCCCTGCCCTGCCCACCCCTCCATACCCACGAGCACCACTGTGGCCTCAGCATTGTCTGGGATCTTCTCCAGCAGCTTCAGCTCATGCTTTGACTTGGAGCGAGTGATGCCAGCTGGGGGCGTGGGGGTGAGGACCTCCCTCTGCAGGGACAGAGCAGGGGGCTGGGGTCAGAGTGCCTCCCGAGGGCACAGACAGGGCTGGGGGGGCCGTGGGACCCACCTCCCGCTCCACATCAACGCGCGTGTCGTGCTCGGCGGCGTGGCCAGCGATGAGGGGCTCAGTGACGGCCGGCTCACCACCCTCGGCCACATGGTTGGTGCTGTGGTGGTGCACGAGCAGGGAGCCCAGGCTGCCCGCTGAGATGTTCCGTGGAAAGGAGAACTCCTTCTCATCGCTCGGGTGGCTGCGGGACAGGGCCAGGGCTGTCCATGGTGGCCCAATGGTACGGCCATTGCCAGGATCCCAGGGACAGCAGCCACCCCACGGCTTGGGGAGCAGAGCCTGGGGGAAGGGGGCTGTGTTTGCGTCCCCCATGCCCACCTGTGCTTGAGCAGCAGTGCTCGCAGCACGTTGGCGCGGTCCTCGGCCCGGATCTGGTCCGTGATGACCATCTGCTCCACCACCTGGTGAGCCACCCCTGGCAGCGTCTTTTGGTCCAGGTCCAGGAGCACGGCCCCTGGGCAAGGGATGGAGGGCTGAGGCCAGCACGGACAGGACCCCACCTCACCATGGACCCCACAGGATGGTCTCCAACTCCCTACCATGGGCCAGAGTCTTGCGGAGCTCCAGGAGGCTGCGGAAGGAGAGCGAGGCCACGTGTGGCTTGCCCCAGCGGTCTGTCTCCTCCTCCACATCCTCCTCAAACTTGATCCAGCGCGCTGTCTCCTTCCATTGCAGCTCCTGGTTCTTGTCTACCACCAACTCATTCAGCTCCACAAATACCTGCAGCACAGCCAGGTCAGCACTGGGACCCCCAGGCCCCCCATCCCTGCCCATCCCCTGCCCAAGGACCCCGCACCTCATGGGGCTGCCGGTCCTGCTTGCGCTGCCGCGTGCTGGGCTCCTTGTGGTCCTTGCTGACGTGGACCATCTGTGCCTTGGCGCTTTTCCGGACCAGGTGCCGGCGCACCCCTGGCACATCCTCGAAGCGGTGACCTGAGGGAGGGGTCAGCAATGGTGGGAGTGGGTGATCTTGGGTTTTCATCCCGAACTCCAGCATGGGGGACACTGAGCCCTGGCATGGGGTGCCACGGACCCATGGGATGTATTCCGCCTGCGACAGCTCAGGGAGGAGGGACCATCCCAGTGCTGGGGGCGAGTGCTGCAGCACTGGAGGGGTTACTCAGTCACCACCAGTGGTGCCAAGCAGGAGTCGAGGTGGCTCCTGGCACCAGGATCACCTACATCCCCCTGTGCCAAGGCCCACACGTGCCACGTGGGCTCTGCCCTGGCCACACTTCCCTTGCAGTTCTGCAGCAAAAGCATCACCTGCCACTCTGGGAGTCCCCGGGCTGTGAATCCCAGGGCCTCACGAGTGCCCAGAGGAGTCACCACCACTGCTGCCACTGTCACTGGCTTCAGCCACCCCAGGCACAGCTCCTGGCCACACTCCACATGGACTTGGCCCAGCCTCAGCACCTGGGATGGGTCCCCCGTGGTCATGCCCAGCACTGGGAGCAGGGTCAGTGCCTGCACCAAGTCCAGCTTGGTTGTGGCCACAACCTGGCACTGCCAGCCCCACTGTCCCGAACCCACCATCCCCAGCAATGCCAGCCCCACCATCCCCAGCCCCACTCCCCTGGCACTGCCTGACCCACTGTCCCAGCCCTGCTCACACAACACATGCTCGCCACCAGCGCAGCCCCGAGCGTGTGTGGAGCCCCCCACTCACTCTTCATGTAGTCCAGGTCAGCTGAGGCCAGCGTCTGTGCCTCTGACTCATCCGTCGGCATCTTCTGGTACCGGTCCTGCTCGGCGGCCGTCATGCTGCCGATGCACCGCCGCTCGTGCAGGTTGTAGCTCCGGTGCCCCGGTTGTGACTTGGGCGTGGGGCGACCCGGCGATCCGGCCTCAGTGGCTGCCCCCTCCCCCAAAGCCCCCTGCTCCACATCAGGGCTGCAAGGCAGGAACCCATCTCAGCACCGAGCCCACCTCTGCACCCCAACCCTGCCATGGGGGACTGGAGGGGGCTGGTGCCCTCCAATCCTGCCATGGGGCAGTCAGAGGGTGCTGTCCACTCCCCAAGAGCCCCAGCATTGCCCAACGCCAGCTCACCTGCCGGCCTGTGCTTCCTTCGGGGTTGTGGCCCCCTGGGGCTCCGGGGGGGAGGCGGGTGGTGCCGCGGGGGCTATCGACTCCTCTGCCCGGCGATCGGTCACCTCATCCTCCTGCAGGAAGAACTGAGGGGGAGCAGTGATTCGGCTGCTGGGGAACCGTGTCTCCCCAGCCGTGGGCACCACCAGCCCCAACTCCTCTGGTGCCCCAGCTGTGCCCAGACATCCTGAGCCAGGGGGGCACAGCACTGCCCCCACCCCAGCCCTGCCCTCACCTGCACTGCCTCGGCTGGCCCAGGCTGCTGCAGCTCCTCCGCCGACCGCTCCGTCTCCGTGTCGCACGCATCATCCTCATCCTCTTCAGCCTCCTCAATAGTGGGGGTCTCTCCAGGGACAGAGGCACGACGGGCCTTCTTTTTGCCCTTTTTCGGGACCCCTTTCTTGCGGCGGGCGTCAGAGGGCAGGTGCGTGGAGAGCGGGTGGTGGATGTGGTGGGACGACTGGCGGTGGTCTAGGGGGACGGGGAGTTGGTGCCCTGTTCCCTGCCCATTTCCTGCCCGTTCTCCACTCCCTGCTTGCCCCCTGCCCTCTTCCTGCCCATGCCCTGCTCTGTGCCCGCCCTTGGCCCCGCTCACACTCGAAGTCCTCCTCGCCGTAGCTGCGCCCAGCCTCCTCAGCGTTGCGGGGGTGCGTGTCGTTCAGGATCTCCTCGAAGCGCTCCACACCCAGCGCCTTGTTCAGGTCCTTCTCCTCCTCCTCCTCCCCAAAGGCAGGTGAGCTGGCGCCCAGCACCTCCTGCTCGGGCTGTGGGGCCGGCATCATGGATGAGCAGGCACCTGGCACCACCGCCCACCACACCACTGGCCCGCAGCGCGCCCCAGTCACACAGCCCCGTGCGATGGGCACCCCAGACAGGGGCCCTCTGGGTTCACAAAGGCACCCAAGGGCTGTTCATCCCCTGCGCCCTGGGCTGGGCACTCACTGCATCATTCACACCCCACACACCCCCAGCCTCAGCTCTGTGCTCTAGTGTCACCTCCACCCCGCGTACTACACCCCGGTTCCATGCCCTGGGGCTGTGCCCCTGGGTATCCCAGTGCCGTGCTCTCCAGCAAACTTGGACGCAGCACCACCAGTGCTGTGCTCCTGTACAACCTCGGCGCCCCCAGTGTCGTGCCCTGGTGCCGTGCCCCCCGTACAGCCCCAGTGCTGTGCCCCCCTGTTCCCCAGCCCCTGCACCCGCCGAGCCACCGGCGCTGTGCCCCTCCCACCCCAGTGTTGCTGCTGCACCCGAGCCGTGGGTGCCGGGGGGCAAGGGGTGGGCTCGGGAGGGAGGGGCTGTGGGTGCAGTGGGGCGGGGTTGGGGGGCCGGAGGAGGTGCTGGGGGGTAGGGGGATGTGGAGG